>MJUT01059077.1:1489570-1500428 GCA_002080005.1 Gigantidas platifrons
TGACCTTGTGTACTGTCTGGCATTTTAAAAATGTTGGTTAAGGTCATGGGCTCTCTTTCATAGAACTTATATTACATTTTTTGTATATAATAAAACAATTTCTTTGGCATTTACAATAAATATATCATGTATAAAGTTCAAGATTAGATCTCGGCGATCTTGACAACAACTCTGCTCGCCCATTTAGGACTATATTAGTGTTTGGCGATCTTGACAAGAACTCTGCCCGCCCAGTTAGGCCTATATGTGAGGGTTGGCATTCTACTCACATTTACATGACAGCATCATTACACCAAGAGAGGAACATTTAATGAATTGATTGTACCTAGCCATGAGAGGGGGTTCAGTTGGTACATTGGTCCGGTGCCCGGGAAACCAAAAAGAGATATGTGAATCTCTGAAGGGTCCCAAAGCCTTAGCCATAGACGTTTTNGTCAGCAACATAATAGTTTTTTTATTAAAAAAAATCCAGGACCTCTGTGTCCATGAATTTTATTATTTTTTTTAAGTTAAATAATATGAAATATTGACATCCACACTTGCCTTTTGGACAGCACATTTCTGTGTCCACACTTGCCCTCAGGCAACACTTGTTTATTTAGAAAATAAGTATGTAAAATTCACAGAGACTTCTGAATTCTGGGCCCCAAAGCAGTTTGTTTCCGCCTTACAAAATTACTCTTGGAGGCCTTGCATGAGAGTGATCTGTCATGTATATATATATGTGTTGTGGGTGGGGTATCGATTTTTCCTCCTTTTCAACTATTTTCGGATTGGATTTTAGAACTATTCTGACGGTGCAGAATTGTTGTTGTTCATTTAATTGAGGCCATTAAGGTTTATAAATAATAATTATCAATATAACCAACCACATCAATACCAAAAATTCGTCTGTCAAACAACAAAGATTCTGGAAACAGAAATGGCAAGGCCAGACAGATGTCGATGAAGATCTAGGTCATACATGGCTTAGGACAGGAATGAGCATCCGGATGGTTAGCACACGTTAATGGGATCCTCATCGACGTCCCGATATATGAATCCAACAGGAGTAAATAAACAATTGCACAAATTCGTTTCAACTCATAAAGATCCCGCATTTTGTAAAACACCGTAAAACTATCTTTAATTTAAATTAAGCTATCGTTATTTTCAATTAAACAATCGTAATGTTTAATTACACTACCGTTATTTTAATTAAGCTATCGTTATTTTTAAATAAACTATCGTTATTTTTAATTAAACTATCGTTATCTTTAATGACACTAATCGTAATTTGCAAGAGATCTAATTAATATACTTGTAACGTTATTTCTTGTATAATTGCAGTCACTACGTCAACACAGTTAAAACAACAAGCAACAAACGCGCTCGTTCAGACTACACATGGACAAAGACTTCCCGGCCCAGGGACATTCATTCAAGGCTCTTCGTACCATAATCCATGTGTACCTCGAGAAGCATATTGTATTTTAAAGTGTGAGAAATTTTTAACTGGTACCAATGGATGTCAGTACTGTTTGTGTGATCAGAGTGTACCAGGTAAAAAATGTTGTAGTAAAGAAAGAGAAAACATCACCACGCTGTTATGATAGAAAGAAGCAAAATATATATTCATAACACACAAACACATATGACAGCTCACTTTCCTGCATAGACACAGGCACTTCATTTTTTTTTTTTTTGTGATGTAATGCCACTTTCAGCAATATTTCAACTAAATCATGGCGACCAGTTTTAGTGGTTGAAGAAACCGGAGTACCCGGTGAGAACCACCGACCATGGGCAAGCAACTGATGAATTTTATCACTTGCGGCTGCGAGTCGAGTGCACCCTTTTTGTAATTTACAAAGCAGGGCACGAACCTTCGCCGTATTGGTGATAGGCTTGTATGAGTTGCTAGGTAATCCAACTACCTAACTCGTTGAGCCACCCGGGCACTGGCACTTCAATACAAAGTGGCACAGTTGAACTAGAAAACCTAATTATATATATTGAACAGTCTATTAACAAATACCAGAAGCATTTATAATGTCACATAATTTAGGTTCAAAACTGACTAGCACGTGAACTTTTAAATCATATTTTCTCAATATAAACAACAAGTAACGAACCGACCGCAAGAAATTAATAATTTGATTTGATTTATTGTGTTGAACGCCACTTTCAGCATTAATATTTCAGCTATATCATGGAGACCAGTTTTAGTGGTTGAAGAAACCGGAGTACCCGGTGAGAACCACCTACCATACCATGAGCAAGCAACTGATAAACTTTATCACTTGCGGTTGGGAGTCGAGTGCACCATTTTTGTAATTTACAAAGCCGGGCACGAACCCACGCCGTATTGGTGATAGGCTTGTATGAGTTGCTAGGTAATCCAACTACCTAACTCGTTGAGCCACCCGGGCCCTGGCACTTCAATACAAAGTGGCACAGTTGAACTAGAAAACCTAATTATATATATTGAACAGTCTATTAACAAATACCAGAAGCATTTATAATGGCACATAATTTATGCTCAGAACTGACTAGTACGTGAACTCTTAAGACATATTTTCCCAATATAAACGACAAGTAACGAACCGACCGCAAGTAATTACAAATCAGACAGACCTGAGGTGAACATTTGGGACGCTTGAAAGACATTGAAATATCTAAATATAAAATTTATCTTTTCATTGTTTGTTTATTGTTATGTAAGTTGACTTTCTAAATATAAAAAAATGTAAAAATATCAAATAAAAACACTTTTGCAGATGGGAAATGCATGAACTGGAGTAAGAGAATGCACTTGTAGATTCTCTTACATAATTGACTTACGCTACTTCTTCATCCGGGTTCTGAACCCTTGGCAAATGTCAATTTCTATACATAATGTATATTTCTCTTTACTTGTGTAACAGTAGAACATGTCTTACCTCCGAAAAATGCATTGTCCTCGATGGGATTCGATCCCGGGACCTCTCGCATTATAAGCCACTGCTATTTTTTTTTTTTTTTGCTATCTCTACCAACTGAGCTAAAGGAGATCTCCACTAAGACAGTTAGCAGAGGTGTTTATTAACATACTACGTACGGGTCCTATAACCTTATGTAGAGGGTATTCCCATTACAACTTGCATTGTTTTGGGGATTGTATGTGCTTTGCGTAACTTACATTACAACAATATTCGCACTATATATCGTTGCAAGATTTTAATATTAATATTAGTTCATTCACGATAAGAAAAGTTTGAAGATACCACAGAGGTAATCAGAAGCCTTAATTCGGACTTATATTCAGTTTGTGAGTGCACCGGTACTGTTTACACATGCATTCAGTTTGTGAGTACACCGGCACCGTTTACACATGCATTCAGTTTGTGAGTACATCGGCACCGTTTACACATGCATTCAGTTTGTGAGTACACCGGCACCGTTTACACATGCATTCAGTTTGTGAGTACACCGGCACCGTTTACACATGCATTCAGTTTGTGAGTACACCGGCACCGTTTACACATGCATTGAGTTTGTGAGTACACCGGCACCGTTTACACATGCACGAATTCATAAAAAAAACAGCTTTTAATCCTACCGGTTCCCTGCCTATATGTATAGGATAGAAATGTTACCAGTTAATTATTCAATGGCTCGAATCGTATAATAGTGAGTGGATGATTGGCTGTTGTTTAACGCTAATTTGCAATTTTTCAGCTATTTCATGGCGAGAACAAGTGAATTTTCAATGAGATGATGATGAGGTCTGCTTTGTACTAGACCAACACGCTGAGTTGGATTTCTATAGTGCTAGCTCACTGAAACAACAGTCTCCAGATAGACATGTAGCTTTACTCGGACACATTATCCTGATTCCGAGCCAACCAGTTTTTGCTCTTACCCCTTAATGCTGCATACTTCGCGGATAAGCAACAAATACCAATGTTATAGTCTTTGGTTTGTCCCGACCGGGGCTCGAACCCACGATCTACCGCACTCGAGGCGATCACGCTAACCATTACGCCACGGATGCGCTAGAAACCGTAATATATTGTCTTTTTTTATATTTTCAGCAACAACACGCCTACCAACAACACGAACACATTATTCAGTTCAATTAACAAATCCATGTGTTCCTAGTGAGAAAACATGTGACAAGTCTTGTGATTACGGGTATTTGATTGGTCCAAACAACTGCCAATATTGTATTTGTTCACCGTATAAACAGCATATTACAACAGGTATATTTAAGGAATATTTGAAATTGTTGAACAGGTTATACGATATAACCTGGGTTGGGTCAGTTTACGATTAATAAACCGCGAAGCGGTTTGTGAACAGCGTAGACTGACCCAAACAAGGTTATGCAAGTATAACCTATTCAACAATTTCAATTATTCCTTATAATTTAATTTTTACAACAAAATTTAATGATTCCTCGATTTTAATTACGCTTATTTCATGTGACTATTTGAATTTGTCGTTGGCGGATGAACACGTTGGTGACGTCACAATACCAACCCAGGTTATCGAGTATAACCAAAATTTTCTCCAGCCGGATTAGCCAATCAGATTGAAATATTCAAATCAAATTAAATTATAGTCATATAGTGCATGTTTAATAAATAGATGATCAACCATTGCCGGTAACCAGTGCCGGATTTAGGACAAATGAGGCCCTGTGCTAGTTAAGTTATGAGGCCCCTAACCAGAGGCCCCTTAATAATTTGATTTCTGTCACTGAACCACTATCATGAGTGCCTGCTTTGTGGCACACTCCCATAGACTATCAACTCGAAACAGAACGTCTTCAAATTCAAGATTGCACCACATCAGCAAAAATCCATTGTAAAATTTGTTTTTCCATGAAGATGGCCCCTTCCTGGCCAACGGAACACTGTGCTTAGGCACACCTAAGCTCAATGGTTAATCCGGCACTGCTGGTAACCCACGGTTGATCATGCTTCGATACTCTCCATCTGTATTGTGTAGTTTCCATAGCAACATACCATAGCTGAAATTTTCTGTTATACGAATTGAACAGATTATAAAATATGTCGTCATTCTCCATAATCCGCTCTTTTCCTATTATTATTTTCATTTGCTATGAAATCCGTTTTTTTAATCTGTGATTTGATTGGCTGTAAATTAAAACAACTCGTCGGAACTAATAAAATGTATTTAAATGACTCATGAATAATTCATTCCTACATGTACAAGGATTTCGCTGTCAGTTGACCCACGGGTGACGAGTGGAGAATATCCGAGCGAGATCATTCTTGGGTTACCGAAGATGAGGGTCAACTGAATTATTACAGTAATTCCTTAATAATTTTAATTGAAACTATAAGTGGAAATGCCATGATATGCAACTGAAATTGAATATCATTGTGTCGATGTTGAAGCGCCATTTCTTTTTATTTGGCATAGTCGCGTATTCAAGTAGTTATCTGGGATAAATAAAACTAACGACGTGCCAGATCTTGACATCGAGATATTCATGGAAAAGTCTTATCCAAGTTAGACTGTATTTTAAACTTCAATAGTTGAATCATAGTAATACTACGCTTATACCTGGTCAAACTTGTTAACACGGGATAATAACAGTGATCTTGACCCAGTGCCGGATTTATATAAAGAGAGGCCCTATGCTATTGCACTTGTGAGGCCCCTCATAATTCCCCACCTTCACGACTGGAGGAAGATGGAAGTGTGCTTATTAAAATTTCAATAAAGGCGAAGATGTAGATGGGTGTTTAAATTTCTGCAATATTCTGAAATTGAGTGAAACTGTATAAGGAAAATTACTGAAGGGTTGTTTATGAAAGTTCAGTACGTTATGATAGCATAAGTGTGAAAGTCCAATAAGTGTTAAAATATATTATACACCTTGACTGGAGGCCCCCTATATGTTTTAGGCCCTAGGCATATGTAAATCCGGCACTGTCGTTACCAAAGGGGCACAGAGGACACAATTCCGAATATGGGACGAACAGGATTTGACAAAACACGAAAATATTACCCCCTCACTACAACAGCAAAATTTTGTTCTCTTAAAGATACATGCCAAGTACAGTCAAACTTGTATTAAGAGGTCACCTTTTTCTTTTTCCCAAAGGTGACCTCTTAATACAGGTTTGAATGTATCAAACAGATGAACGTGTCCTAATACGATAATATTTTTATATCTTTATAAATAAAGATCAATGTACAGGAAAACAGCTAACGACCATTACTGTGAGTGGACATCGAATATACAGATATATATGAAACCATCTATCATGTGGTACCGACCATGGATACCTCCAAATTCTTTTCTTAATGCATATTTATATTATTTTACATGTTCAGTATTGAAGGACATGCTCAAATCCAAACAAAAATGTGTCATTTAAATTTTATTTTGTACCTTAGCAAAACCAACCACTCCTTCATCGATTACACTGCCGAACGCATGTGTTCCCAGTCAGAAATGTAATCTACAATGCAGTCATGGATATGCACACGGCCCATCTGGGTGTCTGTACTGTCTGTGTGCACCGGAACATTCAACAGGTACGTTGTATAGTATTCTTTTATTGACTAAGTGCATATGCACTTGTGTTATGTACAATGTCCGTTCATTGAAAATGGTGCTAAACATAATAAAACCTTACCAAAACCAAATCAATATCCGTTTTAATGTTTTTTGGGGGAGGTTTGAATTTTATGTCTTTCATCCTGATGAAAAGATTGATTGCTTGATTTGATTGATTTTTGGTGCTTAACGCCACTTTCAGCAATACCATGGTGGCCAGTTTTAGTGGTGGAAGAAGCCGGAGTACCCGGAGAGAACCACCGACCATGGGCAAGCATCTGATAAACTTTATCACTTGTGGCTGCGAGTCGAGTGCACCTTTTTGTAATTTACAAAGCAGGGCGCGAACCCACGTCGTATTGGTGATAGGCTTGTATGAGTTGTTAGGTAATCCAACTCATTGAGCCACCCGGGCCCTCTTAGTGAAATGATGCTTTAATCAATTGATTGAAAAAATATATTTTAGCGGTAGCGACACCCTCGTCAAAGCTGCAGCCAAAACACCGATACCCCTAACACACAAATGCATGACCATTCACTGTCAAGGCTTGGTACTGTCAATTTTATATCAAGAGACAGATTAACATTGTGTTGACGAAGCTTTATATATTGACCGATGTACCGGCTGATCCCCCCTCACGTAGGCCCTGCCATTCACTGTCATGACTTGGTACTGGTAATTAGATATAAACTGACATATTAACCTTGTGTTGACAAAGCTTTATATATATTGACCGATGTACCGGCTGAGCCCCAATCTCATAGGCCCTTGGTACTGTCATTTAGATATAAAATAACAGATTGATCTTGTGTTGACCAAGCTTTATATACAGTCAAACCTGTATTAAGAGGTCACCTTTGGGACAAAGGAAAAATGACCTTATAAGACAGATGACCTCTTATAAGAGGTTCACTTCATATGAAATTTTCTATGACAGGACGGTGACCTTTTAATACAGGTGGCTGTTTAATACAGGTGACCGCATGGGCAGGCTTGACTGTATATTGACCTTTTTAATATTTAATTGAAAATGTGTATTTTTAACAGTAACGACATCCTCGACAAAACTACAGCCAAACACCACGATGAGTGAACAATGTGTAATAGCTGTAGCCATCTGTCAGGTGAAGTGTAGGAGTGGCTTCATGACTGATAATAACGACTGTACGTTCTGCACCTGCAAATCTGAAATCGCAAAAACATGTAAGTATACACTAATAATGTGGCTTTTATTTACTTGGATTGATTGGTTGGTGTTAAACGCCAACTTTAGCAGTAATTCAACTATTTCGTGACTTGTGGTTTTTTTTTTATCTTTTCAGCAAAAAAGGGAATGGTAAAAATAAATATTATATTAGACATTCCAATAGACCTACTTGTCACGTGTCTGACCAGTATTTGCAACTGACATTCCACTTACCCGCTAATTACTTTGTTTATCCACTGAAGACAATTATTCAATAACAATTGCAGAGTGATTATTCTCCTGGGCACTCTATTGGGAAGGTTGTTTGATATTATCATGAACAGTATTCCAAGGCTATTGCTTCCCCGTGGAAATTGTCAAAAAGACTAATAAATGATGCTCTGGCTTTCAAATCAGATTCGTCATGCCCCTAAATAGTGGTAACGAATTTTGCTGTTGATGATGTCGACCTGCATACTTCATTCAATGGCCAAAGTAGAAACCTAAAATTCATAGATTTAACTTGGGATGGCAGTGCCTACCCTCTCATCCCCCAGAAAAAAAGAAAAAAAAACAAAATCATGGCACTTTCGGTTCTCCAGTTCATGACAAAAAATTCACTCATTTGGGGTTGGAATCTTTGCATATACCTTTGGCTGAAACTTGAAATTCTAGTAGGAAGATACCAAAGGGGTAACCAGAAGGACAGACAAGCAAATGACCAAAAGGACGAACAGTGATCTTCAAGAAACTATAGATTGAACAACACGAACACTCCCACTGATCAATTGAGCATTTTCCTCACTTAAATAATTCTGCCATCCGTACCAATGTGATGTATGTTTTATTTGTTCAATTAAAATTTTGGATACCGGTATTAAATAGTGTATGCTTAACAATATTAGATAAAATATCCAGAAAGGGATTGTACGAACACACAAAGCAGATATATCCCTCATTATCTTATGTTCTCGCTGAAAAATTGATCACTTGAGTGAAGCAAAAATCACTTATTCACTCACTCAAAGTATTATCATATGAAAAGGTATATTGTTCTCCGCTAAGCATTGCTCACTTGAGTAAAGCAACAATCATTTATTCGCTCACTCAAAGTATCATCATATGAAAAGGTATCTTGTTCTCCGCGAAGCATTGCTCACTTGAGTAAAGCAACAATCACTTATTCACTCACTCAATGTATGATCTCATGAAACAAGTATCTTGTTTTCGATGAAATATTGCTCACCTTCCGTTAACTAACAATCATTTATTCAATTGCTAAGAGTAAATTAAACCATATCAGTGGTGTGACTGCTAGCGTGCTCGGTTCGCTTCGAGTACGATGGATGATTGATTTGATTTTTGGTGTTTAACGCCACTTTCCACCAAATTCAGCTATATCATGGTGACCAGTTTTAGTGGTGGCGGAAGCCGGAATACCCGGAGATAACCACCGACCATGGGCAAGCAACTGGTAAACTTTATCACTTGCGGCTGCGAGTCGAGTGCACCTTTTTTGTAATTTACAAAGCCGGGCGCGAACCCACGCCGTATTGGTGATAGGCTTGTATGAGTTGTTAGATCCAGCGACCTAATTCATTGAGCCATCCGGACCCCTCGAGTACGATGGATCGATGATGGGGTAAAACCAAGGACTATAAAAATGGTATTTGTGGCCATCTCCGCTAAGCATGCAGCATTAAGTAGAAAGCTCAAAGACTGGTTGGCTCGAAATCAGGATAATGTGTCCGAGTGGAGCTACATGTCAACTCGCGGACAGTTGTTTCAGTGAGCTAGCACTATAAAAATCCAACTAAGCGTGTTGGTCTAGTACAAAACGGTCATAATCATCATTTCATCGAATATAAATAGTTCTCGCCATGATATGGCTGAACAATTGCTCGTGTGGCGTTAAACAACAATCACTAATTCGTTCACTCAAATTATCATTCAATGAAAAAGTATCTTGTTTTCGGTGAAACATTGCTCACTTCAGTTAAACAAGAAGTGTTTGAAGATACCAAAGGGAGGTAATCAGAATTCGTATATCGAAGAAGAACAGACAACACAATGGCCAAAAGAAAAAGTACAAAAGGACAAACAACGATCAACAAAACATACATGTAAAACTAAAGATCGAGTAACGCGAACCCCACTAAAAACTGAGGGTGAACTCATGTGCTCCGGAAGGGTAAGTAGTTCCTGCTCCAATAGTGACACCCGTCGTGTTAATCTAGTTACAAACCCGGTGATAAGTCATTTATTCGCTCATTTGAAGTGTCATCTCATGAAAAAGTGTCTTGTTCACGATGAAACACTGTTTATGTGTCGTTAAACAACAATTTTACTATATTTCAGGATATGTTGATTCTATTACAGTGCATTTACCCAAATCAACGGAACCAGTGATAAAACTGATGAAACCATGCGTACGCGAATTAGATATCTGTAATATTTTTTGTGCGTATGGATATCTGCGGGGTCCTGACAACTGCCAGTTCTGTGCATGCTCCCATTAGAAAATGTAGTGATTTTCCTACAAGACAGATGGAGAACAACGTTAATTAGAACAGTAATTAATAAAATTGGTATCGATTTTTTTTTAGCTTTGTTTGTTTTGTTGGGTATTTCAATCTATATATAAATAAAGTTTGAAGGAACCAATGGCCTCCACAAAAGGGACAAAAAAGATAAGCATAACGTATGATACAAACAACACTAGTTTGAAGAACAGAAACCCCGCAAAAATCGGAAGTGACCTCTAGTGCTCCGGAAATTTAAACAGTTCCTGTTCCTCTAATGGCACATAGAAACGATATATATTTTTTAAAGGGTGTATTTCAGCACATTCAATTTTGTTTCGTGTTCAGTCTTAAGTGCCAGACAATAAATGAACATCAGTAGATCCCCCTCCCCCACCCCGTGAAACAACACCGTTCTTGTGCTGATAATTGTTGAAAATGGAGTTTAGCAAATATATTATTAACCACCAATTTCAACGTTTCACCTGGTTACATACATATTCCTAAAATACATTTTAAAACATATCACCCTGCGTGCCTTACATCTTCAATTCACATACTATGTAATTGGTATTTGCCGCATCTCCGCT
>MJUT01059077.1:1508138-1521363 GCA_002080005.1 Gigantidas platifrons
ATATCAAGTCAATATCTCATGGGAGGTAAAAAAAAGAAAAAAAGTCCGGACAACTAAACATTTGAACAAAAGATACAAGTTCAAGGGCCATAGCTCAGCCAAACATCATTCGACCAGAACGAAATTCAATCTTAAACTGTAACTCATCTAGATATAGCCACATACCAAATATCAAGTCAATATATCAAAGGACGTAAAGGAAAAGTCCGGACAACTTAAAATTTTAATGTGACGGACCGGCGGACAGACGGACGGACGGAACCTAAACTATAGTCCCTTTCGGCTTTCGCCGGTAGGAGACTAATAACCTATTGATATTACCTGGACAAGACCACATTATTATATAATTATCAACAAAAACCTGATTACAGGTGTCCTTACATTGACCTTATATATTTGGTTTGGCAACTCGTTGTTGTAGACTACATTTATCTAGCATCACATTTGGTTGACGTATTTACTTCGTTGTATACCACATACAAGCCTATCACCAATACGGCATAGGTTCGCGCCCGGCTTTGTTAATTACAAAAAAAGGATGCACTCGACTCCCATGTGATAAATTTTAGCAGTTTCTTGCCCATGGTCGGTGGTTCTCTCTGGGTACTGCGGCTTCTTCCGCCACTACAACTGGTTGCCATGATATAGCTGAAATATTGATGAAAGTGGCGTTAAACACCAAACATCAAATCATTGTTGTATACCAAAATATTCTTTTTTCTGAATTTGAAAGAATTGTATTTACTGTTCCTGGTCTTGTCATTTTTTCTGGTTTGTTGGTGACTGTTTTCGTCACGTTCATGTTCCTGTTTCTGGTGTTATTGGTTGCTTTGCATAACGTAGATTTTCCTTTTCTGGTGTGTTATTTGTCGGTAGGTACTATCTGTTTTAGACGGTTCTCTGGAGTCTTTTTTGGTGTGATTTGTCTTCTTATGTGTCGGTTTTCATGACTTACACTTCCCTTTTTCTGACCCGCTCGTTTGCGCTTTTTGTTTGTCATGTCGTATTTTGCCCCTTTGTCCATTTTTGCCATATTGTTGTTTTTCTAGGTGTATATTTTCCATTTCTGGATTGTTATGAAACTAACAAAACGCATATTAAATAATAATTCGTTTTACTAGATACAGCGACATTAATGGGAGCTGGTCAAGGACAAAAATATCATGCCATTCAAAACCCGTGTATTCCTTCACAAAGAAACTGTCCACTCAAATGTGAAGCTTTTGTAACTGGTGGAGGAGGGATGTGTGAATTCTGTATGTGTCGACACGTTCAACACGCATCAACTACTGCAGGTATATTTTAATTATTGAATTAATATAGGTAATTATTTTAGCACGTCTGTTGAAAATTCGCTTTTCAGACAGTAGATATATATTGAGGTGAATGTGACAACAAACCATGGGGTTTTATCATAGACTTCCATTTTGAAATAAAAGCTGCACAACAATTATATATGAAGCTATGTGCAATGAAGCATACTGCATATAACAAAATGTGTCAAAATAAAATTACGTCACTGTTGAATAATTGTTTTAATTTAAATTTTGATTGGCTTCAATGAGTAGTAACTTGGATTCAATCTGTTTTCACCTCAGACAATTTGTTTATCAATTAATATGATGACCATTAATTGGTCAGTATACAATAAAAACGTAGTGATTAAATTTAGTGTGCACGACACGTTTCCGGAACAATAACCTTTATAAGGTACGCCCTAATCCCAAATATTTGAAAGCCAAATAATATAGACGTCTTTTGCCTAACCAGGATAGCAAAATTCAGCTACGGACACCTATGCCTTATGGTGGAGAACATTATACTTAATAATAATTACATGGTTTAAGAACTGCAAATTTTTATAAAAAAATAACATCTAATACACCACCCCAATGCCAGAGTAATGACTACTGCGCGGATGATGCCCCCGGGAACTAATCGTCTACCAGCAGAGGTATCGACCTAATGATAGTGATTAAAACGTAGATATAAAATAAGAATAATAACAAAATTACCGAACACCGAGCAATCTTCCAAAGAGAAAGGCAAAACTCACAAGTCAACAAACAGACAAAATCAGTCACCAACTAGAAAACTGTGAAAACCGCAATGGCCCTGACTTTGTACAGGCATTTCCAAAGAAATGGTGGGTTGAATCAGATTTTACGGCGCCAAACCTCCAACAGAGGAGATCCTTCGTATCATGTGAGTGATGATACTTGCAAATAAAAGACTTCTCCTCATGATTGGGCTATTTATTTTCGTTTTCTTTTTCTTCATATTTTGTTTTTACAATAAAGGTACCATGTGGGAAATTAAAATAACATGTTTGCTTATTATTTACTTCTAGCACCAGGAACAACCGTACCAACGACCATATCGCAACCAACCACGCCACGACCAACAACACCACAACCAACGACTCCTCAACCAACTACAACTTCACCTACGTTAAGCCAAGATTGCATAATTGCAAAACAGATATGCAGCGCCAAATGTAGCGGTCAATATTTAGTAGATCCATCCGACTGCACTTTCTGCATTTGTAAGAGCGCTGTAATGTCAGGAAAATAGGTATGATAAATACATCGACTGAATTCTGGTTTATTTATGTTTGTTCTTCACAAATTTGTATTTGCTGCTTCTCCACTAAGAACAGAGTATTACGAAGTAAAAGAATCATATCCAGGGACGGATCCAGGATTTCAGGTTAGGGGTGCGCCCCCTCCCCCCTGGATCCGCCCCTGACATCGGTGATGTAATGGTTAGCTTCCCCGCCTCGTGTGCGATAGTTCGTGTGATCGAGCCTCGGTCTGGTCAAACTAGACTGTGAAATTGGTATTTAGTGCCCCTCCGCAAAGCACGCAGTGATAAGGAGTAAGAAAATTGGACTGGTTGGCTTGGACTAGGGATAATTTGCTTGAATGAAGCGACAAGTCTCTACCCGTGAACTGTTGCATCTGCGACCTAGCACTATAAAACTCAAACTGACCATGTTGGTCTGGTACAAAGCTGGTATTATCATCATATCATTGAATGTAACTTTGTTCTCGTCATGTTATAGCCGTTAAAAGTGTTCATTTGGCTATAAATTAATGTTAGAGTCACACGTAATTTTATACCTGTTTGATTGGTTTACAAAGTTGAGGTTATTTGCCAATGAACGGAATCTAATAATAGACATCGTTCTCAAGGCGTCGTGTTCCGTTGTCATCTGGTGATTTTCTTTAAATGAGGCACCTTTGGGGTTATTTAAATTTATTTCCGATTATTTGCCTTATTTTGAAAAAAAAAAAAAAAAAAAATTCAATATCATCACAAAAAAAGCTTGAATTAATTTGTAAGGATTGATCGAAATTATTTGTTCGGTTCATTAGAAATTACCTCAATCAGGTTGTACACACCGTGTAACCAGCGTAGCGGGTTACGCAAGGGTGTGTACAACCTGATTGAGGTCTTTGAGCTACGCGGGATACCCGGTGTGTACAACCTGATTGAGGTGATTCCTGCGATCAATCCTTAATTTAACAACAAACTGATTTTTCTACATTTTGTATTTATCGTTCCTCCATTCTTAAAGTCGCCAACGTTCATTTGCTTATTTTCTTCCTATTGTATTTTTAAAATTATTGCAAATCTTAATATAAATCATTGTTAGCTGCGATTTTCGATTATACTGTTTTTCGTTATTTTGCAGAGACGTATTCCAAGTTCTTACTTTACCTATTGAACAAAAAATAAATAAGGATATATCGTGTAAATCAAACATTTTCATTTGTAGTTGTTTATTTGTGCATACGGTATTTGAGAAGCACAAAGATTTGTTTTTGTCTTGTGAAATTTATGATTGATTGAATTTTGGTGTTTAATGCCACTTTCGGCAATATTCCAGCTATATCATGGCGACCAGTTTTAATGGTGGAGGAAGCCAGAGTACCCGGAGAGAACCACCGACCATGGGCAGGTAACTGGTAAACTTTATCACTTTCGGCTGCGAGTCGAGTGCACCCTTTTTGTAATTTACAAAGCCGGGCGCGAACACACGTCGTATTGGTGATAGGCTTGTATGAGTTGTTAGGTAATCCAACTATCTAACTCACTGAGCCACCCGGACACTTATTGTTTTTGACGATGATATGTAAAAGATTATACTTTTTGTCCCATTAGGTTGTGCGGCGAAGACCAACAAAACTTCAATAAAACTTATGAAAACATATTTCTACACGGATGACGGAACACAAATAAAGATAATGAAAAATGGATTAGAAATGAATTTTCTTTGATTTTAAATCTTGAATTTGATGTTTGTTGAAACAACATAACTGTACTGTGGTATATATTCCTTTTATTTCTTATATAAAATATAATAACTATGACTATGTGTTTTATTGTTATCTAATCTGCAATTATCTGCATTGAAGCACATCATGAAAGATTTTGTGTGACGTCAAGTGACTTTTTTTCTGCATTATCATAACTGCAACATGCACCCATTTGGTGCATAATGATGACTAATCCTAATCTGCATTGAAATACATTTCGTGACGTCAAGTGACTTGTTTTTTCTGCAATATCACAAGTAAAAACATGCACCCATTTGATGCATAATGATGATTAATCATAATCTGCATTGAAATACACTTCGTGAGGTCAAGTGACTTGTTTTTTCTACAATATCATAAGTAAAACATGCACCCATTTGATGCATAATGATGATTAATCATAATCTGCATTGAAATACATTGTGTGACGTCAAGTGACTTATTTTTCTGTAAAATCATAGCTATAACATGTACCATTTTGATGCATAACAATGACTAGTGATCAACATGCTAGTTTAAGTTCATTAATATAATCAAAGTGCATATGTAGTACTCCGTACATCATTGTGCGGTATAATTTACCAGTGACTTGGTTAACTGTTAAGGGAATATCTGTATCACAAATGATCAGACTTCCTTTTGTCCTAATGACAATCCTAGCCCCCCGGTTTTTGGTAGGTCCATATTGCTCATCTTTTTTTTTAGTTTTCTGAGTTGTGTTTTTTGTTTTGTTTTTTGTCTTCGCCCTGTAACTTGGGTACCATATGTTTCCAGTTTCTCTGGATTGTCCATTCTTGATTGCCCCTTCTGTTTTCTCTGTATTGTCCATTCTTGATTGCCCCTTCTGTTTTCTCTGTATTGTCCATTCTTGATTGCCCCTTCTGTTTTCTCTGTATTGTCCATTCTTGATTGCCACTTCTATTTTCTCTGGACTGTCCATTCTTGATTGCCACTTCGGTTTTCTCTGGATTGTCCATTCTTGATTGCCACTTCTATTTTCTCTGGATTGTCCATTCTTGACTGCCCCTTCTATTTTCTCTGGATTTTCCATTCTTGATTGCCACTTCGGTTTTCTCTGGATTGTCCATTCTTGATTGCCACTTCGGTTTTCTCTAAAGTGTATTTATAATTTACCTCTCGATGTGTATCAAGAGTTACATGACAGTGCCACATTTGGAACAAGAACAGTTTAGCCTTTCAGAATAAATGAGTTCATCATATGATTTGTTGGTTCGTGTTGCTTAATCTTTAATGTTCTGTGTAGTGTTATATAGATAAAAATAAAACGTAGATCTCACATTTAGTGCGCATGTCGCGTATCTGGAATAACCTTGAACAATGCATGTCGCTTTCTTTTGACCATAATTGTATTGTCTGTTCTTCAATGTACGATTCGTCCTGAATATAGCTGTAATACTTTCTCGTGATGCTAATTAAGCAATAATCAATAATAACTGATTTATCGCATTTTATATCATCAAAGTTCACGTGTACTCTTCTGCGATAACATTTCCCATTTACTTCACTTATATTGCCAAATGGACTATTATACTTTAGATAATAAATATTAGAGAATACCGAAGGGACAATCAAAAATGGACAATCCAGAGAAACTGGCAACATAGGGTACACAAGACGAATAAAAACACAACACAATATGTGTTGGACAACACTATATGCACACACAAATAATGTAAATGTGACATAAGCCCTCCTCCATACAACTGGAGGTAACAACGAATCGAACGTTTTTATGCGGAAATTGTAACGGACATCACAACATGGAACAAAGAACGTAAAGATACATAATAGGACAGCATAAAAAGAACTAAAGAGATGAGCAATTTGTTTTTTTTTTTTTAAACACACCAGTGACTGAATAATTGGTTGTTCGCGACACATTTTTTCAGCAATATTGTGACAATACATACATTTATTGGGAAAAGAAAGCACAAACATATATAACGGATTGACCAGTGAAACCATCATCCTTGTCTGTATAATTTGTCACTTGGGTTGCGAAGAGGGCGCCGCGAATACATCAAGGAAGCTAGGATTGCTATCAGAAGTCAAATACCTTAACCATTGATAATAATCTGCTTCTGCTAAAATTCTGCAAAGACTGAATTGCTTCAGTATACATTTGTTTTGAAACTGCCACGAAATAATTTTCCAACTAGTTTACCATGTTTTATCATGTTTGCGAATATTGTACTCAAACATTTATAACAGTGAGGTATGTTCAGACGTCATATCACTACATACTAGAACAAAATAAAAGCATGTCATTATAGCAATATAGTCTGATCAAAGCAGAAATAAAATACATCACATTTGATCAGTTCCTACAAAATATATTGTAAGGACATTGTCATCCATGTCTTACTTGTTTGTAATAATAATATACAAGAAGTCATGTTCACGTCTTAAAGACTTTAAGATGAATGTTTTGTGTTTACTAGTAAGTCAGGGTAATTACAAAATTACCGAACACCCAGCAATCATCCGAAGGGAAAGGCAAAACTCATAAATCAACAAACAGACAAAATTAGTCAACAACCGGAAAACTGTGAAAACCGCAATGGCCCTGACTTGGAACATGCATTTCCAAAGCTTAAAGATGTGTTTAAAATAATCGAATAAATTAAAGAGCAAATTCTTCTCTAAGTTCCTAATATGTGAAACTAATGTACCCTGATCATTAATAATCATAAACCGTATTTAGACAAAGGTCTTATAAGATTTCCTAGAACTGAAAGTACTATGCGTTCATGATAAAGGCTTGAATGAGAGTTCAATAGATGTCAAAGTGAGTCACATTCCTGAAAATTACGTTCATGTACATGTTCACATGTAATAAATATATTAATGATGTACAGTTTTAATGCAATAGTTCATTATGCAAAATAAGTTCATTATGCAAAATAAAACTATGTGAAGCAAAACTGCATTTTAGCAAAACATGTGGATCGAATATTTTTTTGGAATTCACGAGCAATGTTTTACAGACATCACAATTCATGGTGATTAAGAAAGTGTGGCGATGTTTTCGTGAATGCTATTTAACATTTCACGAGGGAACTAAAATAATCCATTAATTCGCTAAATGTATTTATGCATGACCAGAAACAAATACAATCGAACCTTGTTTTCTCAAACTAGGGTATAGCATTTCCTTTTGAATACCCATTACTCAAACTCGGAAAAAATCGTATGCTTAAATAACTCGTAACGTCGGAAAAGTTGTTTCCTTGGATAGATAAAAATAAATGCTTAGTTCGTTACAGGAGCATTCATAGTTCATGCTTAATGAATCACTGGTATCTTCGGCTATTTGGAAATAAAATCAGCGGTCTGTTCGACTACGACACAACCAGGTTCGAATGGATCTGATGTCAAGACAATGTGAATCAGCAATGAGAAACACAAAACAGGCGACCGTTTCACTAAAGGTCGTAAGTCGTAAACATAGACGTAAGTGTACCAAGAGTTACGACCCTTTTACTAATAATTAGGATTTACGACTTACGTGTATCTACCACCACTCTTAACTTTGCGATCACTTTTTATCGTAAGTCGTAAATCCTAATATTAACAGATACATCATACATTAAAACAGATACTAGTATGATTTAGTGTTATTTGATATTAATTGGCAGTATTTACTTTACGGTCTGTTCAACTACGCCACAAGGACTGGATCTGATTCAACACTAATCCAGATTCAACACTAATCCACAATGGAAATTAGCAATGAGAAATACTATATAGAATATTAACAGGTACATCATATTTTTAAACAAATATGACTTAGTGTTATTTGATATTAATTAGATGTATTCACTTTATAATGTACTAAGCTAGTGTCCTCCATTGGCACACGTTCCGCCTTAGATTTTGTCTGCCATTGTGATGATATTTCTTCAATAGTCTTATTTTTCGTTTCCGGCATAAATTTAAACAAGAAAAGCCATGACAGGGCTAGGCATCCAGTAAATGGAAGAAATGAATAGTGTCCAATTGCTTTCTGAAATGAAATTTAAGTAGTGGTATATTTATTTCATATAGACTGCATGGCCGTATCTTTTCACTAAGATGGGAGGTTTGGGTCCATAAGACTTGCTTACGCCCCTGACCCTAAACCTAACCCTAACCCTAAACCTAAACCTAACCCTAACTCTAACCCTAACCCTAATGGAAATTCTATACACCGGAATAAAAGTATTAGCATTAGCAGTATCAATAGTCTCGGGGACAAACATTCCACCATCAGAGGTATTCACCACAGAAACATTTACAGTTTAAACGTTTTTCAGTATACTCCATGTTCTTCATTTGTTTTGTGAGAGTTCCTGAAAAGTTATTTTCTCCCCATTTTACAATTTGATTTTGACTTGTTATATTGCCCGAATAAATCCCTACTTTCATTTTTTACTAACCGTGTTAATCGTCTTAATAGACCTTATATTAAGTGACAGGTGCCACTACTGGAGCAGAAACTGCTTACCCTTCTGGGGCACCTGAGTTCACCCACGATTCTTAGTGCGAATCGGTTCGTGTTACTCGATCTTTGGATATATGAGTAATGTTTTGTAGATCAATATTTGTCATTTTGTCCTTTTTCTTTTGGCCATTGTGTTGTCTGTCCTTCTATTGACAGATTTTGTATTGGTGTCTTCAAACTCTTCTTACATAAGACATATTACCTGCATAAATGGGTATACATATCCCACAAGGAAATTAAATATCCAATTAATTAAGACACTAATACTCATGGCAGCAGGTCTAGGTCCTTGTGAAAATAGTTCTGCTACAATCATCCATGGGATAGATCCTGGAAGGGAAAATATACAATCTAGAACTGATACATTAATAAGAAAGGAGTGAGTAGGTGATTGTTGCTAAGGCCACTTGAGCAATTTGTCAGCTATATCGTGGCGTGAACAGGGTTGCGTTCAATATCGTAGCAGCTAGCCTAGCTGCTAGGTAAAATAGCCATGACGTTAATGGGTGATTAGCTACGTAGCAGTGCTAGCAAATATGGCGCCAATCATATCGAATAATTTCTTGGAACATTTTAGCTAATCGTATTTGTCTAGTTACCTTAATAAATTATCACCCGTATTAAAAGCGTTGGCACTTCCTGCAATGCCACTATTTTTACCTTACGAAATTAAATTTAGCTTTAGCCGCCATCTTGGATTCAAAAGCTAGCAGACATTTTTTAAGCTAGCTAGAGCTACGTAACGGCTAGGCTAGCTTTCCATTCAATAGGATTTTTCTACGTAGATTAACCTAGCAGCTACGATGTTGAACGCACCCCTGGTTACATTCTATGAAATGATTATGACGTATGCTTTGTACTAGACCGACACGCTTAATTGAATCTTCATAGTGTTAGCTCACTGAAACAACAGTCCATGTGTAGACATGTGGAACCACTCGGACACATCATCCAGATTTCGAGCCAACCAATATTTGCTATTATTCTTAAAGTTGGCATGCTTATCCGAAAATACCAATATTTTAGTCTTTGCTTTGACCTCACCGGGCTCGAAGCCCCTTATCAACCGCACCTGAGACGAGTGAGACGAGCACGCTAACTATTACTCCACCGGGAAATACATTGATTCAATTGAACATGAGAGACTATCCAAAATTAGACTTTTATTCCAACGAGGTTAATAAATAGACACTGTCTAAATATAACCCCCATACGGACATCCCTAAGTTTTAAGAATATGAAAATTACAAAGTACAACTACCTCGTCCGATAGCAAAACTAACCTATCTGGTCCGATAGCAAAACGAGAGCCTTACCGAGTCCGATAGTAAAATGAACCTACCTAGTCCGATAGCAAATTGAATCTACCTGGTCCGATAGCAAAATGAACCAACTTTGTTGGATAGCAAAATGAACATACCTGATCTGAAAGCAATATGAACCTACATTGATGGACAGCAAATTTAAAATGAACCTACCCAATCCGATAACTACCTTGTCGGACAGCAAAATGAACATACTTGATTCGATAGGAAAATGAACTACCTTGTCGGATAGGAATGAACTTACCTAATCTGATAGCAAAATGAACTACCTTGTCGGATAGGAATGAACTTACCTAATCTGATAGCAAAATGAACTACCTTGTCGGATATGAATGAACCTACCTAATCTGATAGCAAAAATGAACTACCTTGTCAGATAGCAAAATAAACATACCTGGTCCAATAGCAAAGAAAACCACAAAACATAAGGACATCACAATAGTAGCTATTTTTACCCAATCGGCTTGATCCTGCAAATAGTAAATATATATATATATGACCATAAATGAATAGCTAATCAGTCAAGCATGTACACAACATTACTATCATTTGATATTAGTTGTATAACTCCACAATCAGCAATATTATAGATATATTATGGAGGTCATTTTATTGGGTTGAGAAAATCTTTGTAAGGGGAGACAATCACATAGCGGCTGCAAGCTACTTGTTAGGATTATAGTGTTTAATGCCACTTTCATTAATATTTCGGTTATAACATGGCGGTTAGCTTTATTGGTGGAGGAAACCAGAGAAAACAACCGACCAGCCACCTACTTTGAAATTTCATATAATATTATGATTTCTGATTATGGTTCCATCTATAAAGTGTACAAACAATAACCGATATAGTCCAAAAATGACGCTAGGGTGGGTCCATAAACGGATGATTTAATTCCAACAAGGCAAAGAGATGCATATTGTCAAAACTATTGCCCTGCAAGTAGCAGGCAACAACTAGTCATTACAGAGAGCTTGAATATACCGACGGTATAATAATACGCCATAAATCGAAGAAAGACAGATACTACAACGTTGCATAGGATCTGCAGCAAGTCACATTTTACATACAGGAAGCCTGATATTCTCCAAACAAGGATCAATCATTAACGTGCCTTCCAATGACTGATTTTTTTATTTCCTTTCCCCAGTTTTCCCTCAGGGCAAATCAACGGAAAGGAATGTTTGAAGATACCATAGGAACAATCAGAATCCGTACTTGGAAGAAGAAACCAATGGTCAGAAGAAAAAGGACAAAAGGAAAAACAATAATGTACAAAACACTACACAGAAAACTAAAATTATGTTTCAAATTCTGCAAACCTCTAAAACAGAGGGGCCAGGGTGGCTCAATGAGTTAGGTCGTTGGACCTAACAGCTCATACAAGCCTATCACCAATACGGCGTAGGTTCACGCCCAGCTTTGTAAATTACAAAAAAAGGTGCACTCGACTCGCAGCCGCAAGTGATAAAGTTTACCAGTTGCTTGCCCAGGGTCGGTGGCTCTCTCCGGGTACTCCGGATTCCTCCACCACTAAAACTTGTCGCCATGATAGAGCTGAAATATTGCTGAAAGTGGCGTTAAACACCAAAATTCAAAATTCAAATTCAAATTCTAAAACAGAAATAAAACCTATGTCTTGTTTTCAAATTACCTGAAACACTAATGAAAGTGTTATGAGAATACTAAATATAAACATGCCAGCAAGCCCAGTCAAGTGCAGTGTTCTTCTTCCTATGATGTCCATTAGTGGTATTGTTATAAGAGTCATAACGACCATGATTGCACCGATCCCGCTTGTTGCGTGCGCAGCTGTGGTCCCAGAAACTCCAGCACTTTTGAAAAGATTTACGGAATAATAAAATATCTGAAAATATGAAATATGAAAATATTTTAAATGAGTGAGTGAATGATTGTTGGTTAAATGTGCCATTTTTCAGCTATATCATAGCGAGAACAAGTTGCATTCAATGAAATGTTAATGATCATGTCACCTATGAACAAGACCAACACCCATAATTATATCCTTATAGTGGTAGCTCACTGAAACAATAATGCGAGAATAGACATGTAACCAAACTCGGACACATTATCCTGATTGCGAGACAACGTGTACTTGCTCTAGCTCATTACAGCTCCGTGTATCGCGGTGAAGTAGCAAATAACAATTATATAGTCCTTGGTTTGACCCCACCGGTACTCGAACCCACAAGCTACTGCAAGTAGAGCACAGTAACCATTGCACCTGATCACCGATGCGGATTATTTATATATGAAGCATACAAACGAAAATTTAATGTAGAATAGAAAAGAAATTCCAAGTCTACAACATCTAACATGTTTAACATAATGAATTAGCACTTTACTAAAAAGACAGGCAAGTAGAATACAATCTCATATATTATATTGTTTTGAACAATCAAATTATGTAGAGTAATCAGTGCATACCACAACTAAAGTTGTGAGTTCGAACCCCGTTCATGGTGAGGTGTACTGGATTGAACACTATGTGATAAAGTTTGTCAATGACTTGCGGCAGGTCGGTCATTTTCTCCGGGTACTCTGGTTTCCTCTACAAATAAAACTGACCGCCACGATATAAGTGAAATATGTTTGACAGTGGCGTTAAAGACCATAACCAAGGCCCCCTCTAAACTATATATTTACTTACTGCATTGATTCCTGATAATTGCTGTGATAAATGCATAATGATGCTTATAACTAGAGGCATCCAAAGGGATTTTTTCTTCAAGAGGTGAAACATTCCAATCTAAATAAAAAAAAAAAAATAAAAAAAAAAACAATATTTACATCTGAATGAAATTCAGAAATGTCAACTATGCACTACACAAAAGAAATTCCAATCTAAATGAAAAAAAAATAATATTTACATCTGAATGAAATTCAGCAATGTCAACTATGCACTACACAAAAGAAATTCGAATCTAAATAAAAAAAACAAACAAACAAACAATATTTACATCTGAATAAAATTCAGAAATGTCAACTGTGCACTACACAAAAAACAAGACAAAAATATGGCAATTCTACGTAAAGACTTTTACCGGACTTA
>MJUT01059077.1:1523913-1540100 GCA_002080005.1 Gigantidas platifrons
CCTTGTCTTCGTCTTGTGTACCCTTGTCTTCGTCTTGTGTACCCTTGTCTTCGTCTTGTGTACCCTTATCTTCGTCTTGTGTATCCTTGTCTTCGTCTTGTGTACCCTTATCTTCGTCATGTGTACCCTTGTCTTCGTCTTGTGTACCCTTGTCTTCGTCTTATGTACCCTTGTCTTCGTCTTGTGTACCATTGTCTTCGTCTTGTGTACCCTTGTCTTCGTCTTGTGTACCCTTGTCTTCGTCTTGTGTACCCTTGTCTACGTCTTGTGTACCCTTGTCTTCGTCTTGTGTACCCTTGTCTTCGTCTTGTGTACCCTAGTCTTCGTCATGTGTACCCTTGTCTACGTCTTGTGTACCCTTGTCTTCGTCTTGTGTACCCTTGTCTTCGTCTTGTGTACCCTTATCTACGTCTTGTGTACCCTTGTCTTCGTCTTGTGTACCCTTGTCTTCGTCTTGTGTACCCTTATCTTCGTCTTGTGTATCCTTGTCTTCGTCTTGTGTACCCTTATCTTCGTCATGTGTACCCTTGTCTACGTCTTGTGTACCCTTGTCTTCGTCTTGTGTACCCTTGTCTTCGTCTTGTGTACCCTTATCTTCGTCTTGTGTACCCTTGTCTTCGTCTTGTGTACCCTATCAGGCTATCATTATCAGTTTCTCTGGATTGTTTATTTTTGATCCTCACTATGGTATTCTCTAACATTTATTTAGATATATACTGCATTCAAACATAGAAATTTATTTATCTATTGGTTCGTCGTCTGATATTTGACGCCAACTTACTCCTAGTAGCAAAAACACTAAACACACTGATATTATAGAATAGAATAGAATAATTTTATTTTTCCAAATCAGGTCCCCAAGGGGGCATTAACATTTAATAGTCATGATTGTTTAACATATATAAAACAGCATATGACAGCAAAATCAGTACATATCAAGGAATAAACAATAAAATGATAATTGACCAATAAGGTATGTGCAGCTGTGTTGCTGCTCTGGGAAGCAATATTTAATAGAATATTGTTTTGCTACAATGGACACCAAGGGACACAAAGAATGGATGTCAAAAAGCCACATAAAGAAGGAAGGTATATAGCCATATAGAGAGGGCATGTCTGTGCCTATGAAACTAGTGTAACCCCGCCACTTTTGATTGATGTGGCTGTCATAGAGGTGTTTTGTGTTTGTGAACAACTATTAACACCTATTCTTATCTCAAGTACTATTCCATGTATTACAATGATCCCTCCTTGATCACGATTTCGAGATCAAAACAAATCAACAAGCAATATTGTGAAATTTTCTATTGTAATTTCCAATGAGGCGTGCCCCGTTATCGTAAAAGTATACTTGATTTACTTATCAATAAATATTTCTTTCGAATGAATGCAAGCACATGCTACGTATTTAAAAATGCAACCTACTACATAAGATGAGAGGTTTGAACTAATAAAACCAGTTTAACCCTAACACTTTTCATTGATGCACCTGTACCATGTAAAGAAAGTGGGTTCGCGCCCGGCTTTGTACATTACAAAAAAGGGTGCACTCGACTCGCAACCGCAAGTGATAAAGTTTACCAGTTGCTTGCCCATGGTCGGTGGTTCTCTCCGGGTACTCCGGCTTCCTCCACCACTAAAACTGGTCGCCATGATATAGCTGAAATATTGTTGAAAGTGGCGTTAAACACCAAAAATCAAATCAAATCATGTAAAAAAAGTAAGCGGTTATATACTTATGTATTAGGATCATCGATTGTGCATCTTTCTGTGGTCTTTCTATTATATTTTTGAACTGTGGTATTTTCTGTATTTTCACTTTACAGTATGTACTTAAAATGTATTTTATATTTTCGCATGAAAAATATCAACATTGAATTTTTTGACAGCTTAACGTAGCTTTTCTACTATTTAGAATATAGGATTATTTATTGTGTAACAAAATACATGTATATAAAGCGATCAATCTACCTGCTGATTACATTTGACAGCTGTCGTAAATCTGGTGTATGACAATTTTACATTTCCAAATACTAACAACAGCTTGTTAAATGTGTAACAGAATAACAGAACAAACATAATTGTTTTTAATCCGATACTACACTATGAACTGGTCACCGTGGAAGTGATAAATTGGCCCTACTAAAATAAGTCATATGGACAAATATCTCTAGCAAAATAAATCCGTATTGATCAATATAAAAACTATGTTCGGTTCGCCTTTATCCCCAGTTGTTTGTAGGAGGGCTTATGTCTTCTTTACGTTATTTGTGTTTATTTGCGTAAAGTGTTGTACAACGCATATCGTTTTGTGTTTTTGCTTAGTTTTCTGTTTTCCGTCTTGTGTACCCTATGTGGCCAGGTTCTCTGGATTGTCCCTTTTTGATTTCCCCTTCGGTTTCCTATGACGTTTATTTTCTAGCAAAATAAGTCCGTATGGACCAATATATCTAGTATAATACCGGGTGGCTCAATGAGTTAGGTAGTTGGATTACCTAACAACTCATACAACCCTATCACCAATACGGCATGGGCTTGCACCCGGCTTTGTAAATTAGAAAAAAGTGTGCACTCGACTCGCAGCCGCAAGTGATAAAGTTTACCAGTTGTTTGCCAATCGTCGGTGGTTCTCTCCGGGTACTCCGACTTCTTCCACCACTAAAACTGGTCGCCATGATATAACTGAAATATTGCTGAAAGTGGCGTTAAACACCAAAAATCAAAATCAATCTAGTATAATAAATCCAAGGTTAAAAGTTTTCCTAATTCTCAAAGTCATTGGGATTCTTTTTCCTAGTACATATTGTCCATGGACTTATCTTACTGGTAAATTTCTTCCATCCGGAAAAATTTCATCACAAGACTTATGTTAAAGTTACACTAATATTAAGGACTTTGCCTTTCAAAGTAAATGAAACTGGAATCACAAGCATATGATATACTACTGGTGACAATAATTCTTATTATTAACGCCTTCCCAACTTCTTTTAACATTTTTTCCAATCGCTTCCCACATCTTGACACAGAACCAAAAGATATACCCTGCATATCCTACAGAGCCAAAATATAATAGCGGCTCAGTTAAATATAAGATTACAACATCTGGAATAAAATTAAATTCCAAAGCACAGGAAAGACTGACATTACAAAAATTTAAAGTTCTAAAATCACCTATTAAAACCAACTTTGGTTCATATAATAAAGCAATTAATGACTCTCGACTTCATATACAGCTTGTTTTTCTTTTCATGGAAATCAGACGAAATAAAAGCATTATATTCATATAACAAAATAGTCACATTCAAATCTCCAATCGCTAAACACAATATATATAACTAACCCTAACCCTAACCCCCAAATCTCCAAAGCAAGGTAAGAAAAATGAATCCAAAAACAAAAGAAAAAACTTGGGAGAAAATATTTTCAAATTGCAACAGAATAAAATGAACTTATAATTCATGCAGTTATACTTACAAATTTATGTTTAATTCTATAAGACATGGCTAATCTCCCCATAGTTCTCCTGTTGTGTACTATTGTTTTTTGTCGAATAAATTCCTTTATAAATTTAACATATTCAATTACTAAATGTGGACTTTAAGAAACCATGGCAACTGCTTGGGGTTTTTTTTAATAATTTTTTATCGGGTATTCTCTTTTCTACGATTACATGACAACAAAGTATTGACCAATCATATTTCTTCCTTTATTTGTACAAAATAAATAAGGATGTGAAGCAATCAGGAATCCTCTGGTTTTCAGCTATCGGTACCAACAGTACATAATTTAAATCTAATTAATTTTAAAGTGATTTGTGCATTTTTTATTTTCACCATATACAATGTACTAACTATTTTACAAACAAAATGAAATTACATAATCGTGTTTAATCAATATTACTCAATAAAATCAGCACTTTCTCAGTTATGATTTGATTTGATTTTTGGTGTTTAATGCCACTTTCAACAATATTTCAGCTATATCATGGCGACCAGTTTTAGTGGTGGAGGAAGCCGGAGTACCCGGAGGGAACCACCGACCATGGGCAAGCAACTGATAAACCTTATCACATGCGGCTGCGAGTCGAGTGCACCCTTTTTGTAATTTACAAACCAGGGTTTGAACCCACGCCGTATTGGTGATAGGCTTGTAGGAGTTGTTAGATCCAGCGATCTAACTCATTGAGCCACTCGGGTCCCTTTCTCAGTTATAATGGTTATTATAGTTGGTTGTTGATACAGTGAAACCTGTCTAAACCGAAACCCTTTGCGACTGAAGAATTTGTTCAGTTTAGACAGGTGTTTGGTTTACACAGGTTCATATTACATAGACATTTAGTAGATGGGATTGTAAAGTCTGTCTGGTTTGGGCAGCTTTTCGGTTTACTCAGGGTTCAGTATATGGGACTGTAAAATCTGTCTGGTTTGGGCAGCTTTTCGGTTTACTCAGGGTTCAGTATATGGAACTGTAAAGTCTGTCTGGTTTTGGCAGCTTTTCGGTTTACTCAGGGTTCAGTAGATAGGACTGTAAAGTCTGTCTGGTTTGGGCAGCTTTGTGGTTTACTCAGGGTTCAGTAGATGGGACTGTAAAGTCTGTCTGGTTTGGGAAGCTTTTCGGTTTACTTAGGGTTCGGTAGATGGGACTGTAAAGTCTGTCTGGTTTGGGCAGCTTTTCGGTTTACTCAGGGTTCAGTAGATGTGACTGTAAAGTCTGTCTGGTTTGGGCAGCTTTTCGGTTTACTCAGGGTTCGGTTAAGACAGGTTTCATTGTGCTTCTCTTATTGTTGCATATATGTTTCTAATGTCACCATTATAATCCATCATTTTTCTGAATCATGCTTCAACATACTTCCCACTCCAAGCCTCTCCGGATCACAAAATCTCACCTTCGGAATTTGTTTCCAGGTTAGGTAGGATGTGGTTGTACAACAAATGTATTGAACATTATCTGGCACTTCGTCCACCTCCGAAACCAATGATATTATGTCTTCCTTAGTCAGAACATTATCTTTAAAACTCGCATTGGACTATGAAATTTTGAGGAGGATACTCAGACTCCTCAGACTCCGAAATATGGTTGTTATACTATTCATTACAAATAGTGTTGTTCAAAAGGTAATGTTCAATACATATTTTGACTAAATAAGTGTGACAGAAAGGAAGCCCTCTGTCTGATGTGATCCAGACGAAGGATACGAAGTCATGCTTTCGTAGGTTGAGCAATGGCTGATGCATATGAATATGACCCAGATACTCATAAATCATCATTCCATATATAGCATTGTGTATGTCAGTATTACAAATACATGCTTTGGAGATTCTAAGAAAGAACAAATTGTAATTTTCACTTATTTTATAAATCAACGGTCAATAATTTTCTAAGTAGAGTTTGAAGATACCAAGGAGGTAATCAGAATCCGTAAATCCGTGAATCGAAGAAGGACAGACAACACATTGGTCAAAAGAAAAAGGAAAAAAGGACAAACAACGATCTAGAAAGCATACACATAAAACTAAAGATCGAGTGACTCTAAAAACCGAGATGAACTCAGGTGCTCCGGAAGGATAAGCAGTTCCTGCTCCATTGGTGATGATAAGAATATAACAAAGAACTTTGCATAGAGGAGAATATGTCAAAATACTAATGTTTCTCATATAAAACAATTTTAATTATGTAGTTCACATTTTACAGTTCGTTATTTTCAAAAATCAAAGATGAAACAGACTGTTTAAATGAACTTACCTTAGCCTCGGCTCTATTGACCGACTGTTCATGCTTCATTTCGGAAATATCAGCGTCGACCATCGGAGTGCCTCTAAGTGTACGTAATGCTATGATAATAAAAACATAAAATATTATCTGTAAAAGAATAAAAACGATATAAAATTTAGTGCCTTCAACTCGTTTCTTGAATAATATTCAACAGGTTCACTTTAAGCTAAAAAGATTGGAAAGCCAAATGATTTCAAAGTCTTTGGAAATAAAATAAAACAAAGGGCATAAAAAGGATAGTCAAAATTATGCCAGGGAGCGGAAAATCTGGTTTATAATAATAATGGCATGGCTTAGGGACTGTAAATTTCAATAAGAATAGAACAAAACTGTATTTTCGAAATGCATATAAGTAAACATTATGAGTTAAGCCTCAGATTGAACTGCTGTGTTCAATGAAAAACACAGACTTATGTTTCAACTTCATTTGTTAAATCGGATCCAGCTTTCAATCTAACTTTGTATGTTGTATGTTGTATGTTGTTTGTTAGTTTATCTATTATTGTATTTATTCGACTTATTGTCTATCGTGTTGCATTGCAGTTTACTAAATGCCAAAAGTATAAATCTTAAATTATCAATGCATTGCAAAACTTTCAGTAAATAATCATATAAAAAAACGTACATGTCAAATTTAGTGCCTACGACACGTTTCTGGAATAACCTTCATCATGTACGCTCAAAATCTAAATGTTAGAGAGCCAAATAATTTAAAAGGTTGTGGGAGCACTAAACCAAAAGGTCTAAAGGGGATAGCCCCAATCAGGAAATGACACAGATACTTGAAAGATTTTTATTAACGATTTTTTTTATCCTGATTTCAATCTCACTAAAATCATATGTAAAGCACAATATTTTCCCTATAAATTAAGCTTGGCAACAGTTAAAGGGGAATTTGCGGTAGTACCTACCGTCAAAATTTGTGGGCGGAGCTTATCAGCAAAAATCTCCGTTGATATGAACAGCATATTTATGAAACTGTATGTCACATGACCAACGTGACCAAGGTCACATACCTCAGAAATTTGAAGTGATTTTTGTAGGTTTTAGACTGATGAAGAATATTATTTTTAATAAGACTAAAAGCTTCGTAGGGAGGAACACTAGTGACCATGCCTGTCAAATATTTTGCACCAAAAGTAACTATGAAACTGTTTATTATTGATTTTTCCTCCTCGAGATGACCGTGGCCAAAATAATGAAGAACCTGAATGTTTGCTCCGCCCACAGCTATTTATACCCACGCTCCCGCTTTAATCCATGATTTTAATCAGCTTTGTAGAATGTGCACACTATTCTTTATATTGAAGGAGCAGAATAAATGGTAGAAATTTAACATTAGATCGTAAAAATGAACGAATTGCACCATGTGATCTCTTGTTTCAAGCATACACACTTTTCAATCTAGTTGTACCTTCATTTCTATGTGTTTGTAAACTAAAAGGTAAAGCCATACACAAATGTATTTCTTGTAAATATATACTATTACCGTTACCGATAAGCAATAAACAATTGTTTGGTTAATTAATCATCATAGATTTTATATCACTGCATTGTTGTTCTTGGTCTGGATATTAACAGAACCTAGACATCAAATGTATTTGTGGAATAACCTTTATCAGATACACTCAATCGTATGTCATTGTATTAACCATTCTACCTTCAATGTAATTTACATAGTATATAATGTTACTTACAATTCAAAGCCTTCTCTTCTTGTTCTTTTGTAATTAGTAAATATCTTGGACTTTCTGGACAAAATGGCATCAATATTAGCTGAATTCCAGGAGGTATAATACAAAGACCTAATAAATACACATTCATATGATATGTATAAATAATTGACTTGCTGCATGTCTGAATGCATGCATATGGCGTTTTGTTTTTCGTCTAGTTCATACATCAGGATTTTGATATTTAAAGTCACTTTTCAAAACATGTCAGTTCAAGGACATCAATTGTAATGTAGATTATGACAGATTATCGCCATCTAAAAATGACTGACGGACTTTCTCATTGTTTCGAGTACACACCGTCACAACAATAAATCGAAGTTTTATTAAGAATCTCCACACATGTTACACACCATAGTATATTACAGTCTCAGATCAGGCTTTCTGTATGCTAAACCTGGTAATCCTCGCTCAAAACGACACCCCCTTTCCTCCATTCTGTGTGCTTTGCTTTTAAGTGTTTACTATTAAATCCAAATACCAAATTATTATTCATTAATATTACTGTGAAACATATTTTATTCCTGACGAACCAATTTTCGTGGATTTCAATTTCGAAACTAAATGACGAATTTATACATTAATAAATAATACCATATACAATTTCCTATATTTTGATCTTATCATTTTATTGGAAATAAAGTTTCATCGAATTTAACATCCCACTTTTATGCCTTTTTATGAGGAAATCCACGAAAATTGGGATCGACGGATTTAAGTTATTTCACAGTATATAGTTACCTAACAAGACATGCCAAAATTTTTCGTTTCCTAACACTTCCGGAAATCCAAGAATTTGAGATAGCAATATACCAATTACCACACCAAACTGATGTAGTGTTCCTAAAGCCCCTCTAATGTTAGGTCTGGATATTTCTGACAGATATAAAGGTGTCAATCCAGTATATAGCCCTGAAATGTAACATATATAATTGTTTATATTCATTTATATCTACAATTTTTGCATATCAATATATATGATATATTAAGAAGAGTTTGAAGATACCAAAGGGGTAATCATAATCCGTATATCGTATACAGACAACACAATGATCAAAAGAAAAAGTACAGAAGGACAAACAACGATTTACAAAACAATACACATAAAACTAAAGATAGGGTAACACGAACCACAATAAAATATTATCACTATATTTACCGATACCTTGCACAGCATATGCTGTGTAATGGTTAGAGGGCACGCACCGAGTGCAAAAGATCGTTGATTCGAAATCCGAAAGGGTCAAACAAAAGACTATCAAATTAGTATTTGCTGCTTCTCCGCTAAACACTTAGCATTAAGGAGCAAGAGCAAATGTTGGTTGCATAGGTATCATGATAAGGTGTCCCAGTGAGCAGCATATCTACCCACGGATTGTTGTTTCAATGAGCTAGTACCACAGGCATTTGTTTCTATCCATGCACCTTTGCTTATGCATTGATGGTCGATCTTCCCATGGATAGAAACAAGTGCCTGTGGCTAGCACTATAAAATCTGACTCAGCGTGTTGTTCTAGTACAAAACGGACCTCATCAGCAACTCATTGAAAAGTAACTTGTTCTCGCCATAATATAGCTGAAAGATTGCTGTGTTGGCGTTAAACAACAATCACTCACTCAGATATATTGTTGTATATGTCTCTGGTATCATTTACGGTTTTTATTGGAGTTTGGGTTTTCCAAATTTTAGCTTTGTTTAACCTTTAACCTTTAAAAGTATCGTCTATTTACATTGCTGACCTTTGTACTCTGTGTCTTGCTCATTATCTTGACGTAATAAAAGTGTAATCTAGCATTGAAGACAAGCTTGAAGATAACAAAGAAATTATCGAACCCTTAAATTGATCGAAGAATTACAGATAACACCATGGTCAATAACAACAAGGCAATACAAAGAATAGTACACAAAATATTACACCAACAACTAAAGATTGAGAACCACGAACCCCTCGTAACACTGCGACAGAACACGTGTGCTTCAAAAAAGGTCAAGCCATCAAAATGGGAGGTCATGTATTTGTGTGGTAGGAGTATCTTTCTATAATTTTTCTATTGGATTTTGAAAATGTTCCGACAGAGTGGTATTTTTCGTTTTTCATTTTATAATATCTAGAAGAGTTTGAAGATGTCAAAGGGAGGTAATCAGATTCTGTAAATCGAAGAAGAACAGACAACACAATGGCCAAAAGAAAAAAGGACAAAAAGACAAACAATGATCTACAAAACATACATATAAAACTAAAGATCGAGTAACAAGTACAATGCTGTTAAATAAAAATACGCATTTTGAATGAAATTTATAAAAACACAAAATGGTTAATAATTATGTAGAAAGTTGACGTCTAATAATTACCGCAGTTGAATCCAACGAGGAATCTGCCGGCAATAACCATTTCATATGAGTTAGCATTACGACTGAAGAACATGAGACAGGCGGCGGCTATACCCGGTAGAGTATTTAACATCAGACCAAATTTCCTAGAATATTAAATAATGTGATGCCTAAATTTGTAATTAATGACGATTCTAAAGCACGTGTTTGTAAGGTGAATATTTCGTAACGAGATGAAAAATAATTAATAAATGTAAATATATTTCTTCTCTTTTGGTTCTACTTTTATTTCAAAACAATTCGTCAAGTCTTCGAAATAGAGGCTATATTTCTTTGACTGCTAGTCAGACTATCACAGCTTCCGGGTTAGAGATTACCCCAAACTCTTTCATTGAAGCAGAGTACTCATTATGTTGTTTTGTGGCATCAACAGCGATCATTTTGATGTCACATTATTCATTTCTTGACCGACGGAGGATGCAATATATTTTATGATTCCTGATATTTCATTTCTTCTGTTACTAGTATCAGTTTGAAGATCTAACATGAAAAATAATCTTTGCCATACACCCAGTAAGTGTGTACCACCTTCCGAAATGGGTTTTTGGTGCGCATACTTGTCATATCTACTGATGAGTTTGCACTTGCCAATTTTTCATGATATATTTTCGTATTTTATTGCCACTTCGGTATCCTCACAAATTTATTTATTGAACTTCCTTAATTATACAATGGATGCAAATGAAATCACAATTAATTAGGAACTTCCGGTTTGGTAACATTTAAAACTTATTTTCATTTGATCATGGGTGGTGACGTACAGAACTATATCAGAGCAAGAAAATAATATTCCTAATTGTAGGAGTGTAAATACCTTCCAAAGAAATCAGCCCACCATCCAGCCATTAATCCGCCAATCATTCCGCCAACGGCAAAAATGGCGACTAATAGAGAATACAGGTTAATTAATGTATCCTCAGAAAACTGGTCCCCTGTCCGTTCGATGTGCGTTTCATTCATAAAATCTTTAATTTTCTACAATATATAATAGATTGATCGTTAGTAAAGGAGTATTATATCCCGACGTACGTATTACTTGCAAAGCCAAAGGTGACGATTTCTATTCATACATATACATATATGAGTGATTTTGTGTTTTCCGTAGGTATATTCTGGTGTGGCTTGATGACCTTTGGTGGGACTTTTTATTCTTTCGTTATTGATGAAATAGGCAGCTAAATTCATGATTGGAAACAAACATACACATTATAAACCAAGGAAGTGAAAGGTGTTTCAATTTTTATTTGTCATATATATACTATATCGTTTATTTTACACTTGTATTTATATTTCTACAAAAAAGGATTATACAGACATAGTTGAAAATCTAAAGATGCAGCGAACAAATTGAACAAGTAAGAATACAATCATTCCGTGTAATCTATAGTTATAGACTGTCACACAACTTACCCCTTCAGGTGCATTGATGACGCCGGTATTAAATCCAAATTGTAGAGATCCCAAAACAGCTGCAAATACAGCCAAAACTAACCGACCAGTTATTTTCTGAAAAAAAAAGTAATTTCTTTAAGTTAATTTCATAAGAGATATGTTCTAATTTGTATATCCGTCGATCACAAAAATCTAACAACATCCGATATAAGATCGTGTCAGAACGGCCAATCAGCGAGCAGCCTAGAAACACTTGGTTTTCTAACGGAGGCAACACCTTCTGAATGTGTAAATGACAGAAACAAGATACCAAAGGGGTAATCTGAGATGACATGGAAGAGAACATTGTCAGTGGGTCGACCTCAAAATATGTTTTCAAATCTAATCACAGCTATTTGATTAAATGTAAAATGGGTCAATTAAATCACAGCTATTTGATTAAATGTAAAATGGGTCAATTATGATCCTGCGTTAATGTCTGTATTCACTGGAAAATAAATTATTATATATTATGACGACAATTTTATCTAAATGGCAGAGAGTAAGTGTAGATGGCCAATTCAGAATACCAAGATATAGCTGACAATAAAAAAAAACAAAAAAAACAAGAATCTGGTTAACTTGTCCTCAAATACTTGTCTTCAAGTGATTGATTGATTGATTGATTGATTGATTGATTGATTGATTGATGTTTAACGTCCAGCGAGCAATATTTCAGCTATATTCAGGACGAGAATAATTTAAACGCCACGGGACTCGAAACAAGGAAATGTGATGGGTAGGGACGGAGAATTTTGCCAGTGCAACAGGTCTCCTATGGACCACTCATCATGAGCATAATGCTCATAATGAACTGTTACACTGGGTTCTTTAACGTGCGAAGAGGTTGGCAATCTCTCAACACGGGACCTCGGTTTTTTTACGTCTCATCCGAAGGACGGGTTGGTTGTCTATTTATACATCCCCACATCCCGCACATCCCACATTGTTTGGGTCATACCGTCAAGTATTATATAGTCATCAGTCTTTACTCGTTTGACTTTGACCAATCATAACACGTTTAGGCATATCATACGGAATTTCCATTTGTTTTTCTTTCCACCAGTGATATTATAGTTACAGTGATTAAACAATAGCACTTACACTATCTGCGTTGTCATTGACCGTCAACTCTTTCTGAGATGACACAGCAATAACGACGTCATTAGTTGAAGCCATTTTATTATTTAGATTATCTGCCCTTGTTTTATTCTTTTACTCGAAATTTCTTCATCTGAAAACAAACAAAGTGAAAATGTATAATCAACTATGTTTAATATTCATATAAATTTCTATTCATTTTCGTAATTGAACTTTCGAAAAATTTAATATATGTTCCACCATTTTCCCTGTGAGAAAAATTCTTTATACAGTGACAACTGTCTAAATAGAACCTTGAGTAAACCGAAATCCTGTTAAAACGGCGGTTTATGCAAAGTATAAAGAGAAAATTTAAACAGTGATGGTCAACAATTCCACCAATATCAACAAAACGAACAATCGCCTCTAAACAGTGATGGTCAACAATTCCACTAATATTAACAAAATGAACAATCACCTCTAAACAGTGATGTCAACAATTCCACTAATATCAACAAAGCGAACAATCATCTATAAACAGTGATGTCAACAATTCCACTAATATCAACAAAACGAACAATCGCCTCTAAACAGTGATGGTCAATAATTCCACTAATATCAACAAAGCGAACAATCATCTCTAAACAGTGATGGTCAACAATTCCACTAATATTAACAAAATGAACAACCACCTCTAAATAGTGATGTCAACAATTCCACTAATATCAACAAAACAAACAATCACCTCTAAACAGTGATGATCAACAATTCCACCAATATCAACAAAACGAACAATCATCTCTAAACAGTGATGTCAACAATTCCACCAGTATTAACAAAGCGAACAATCATCTCTAAACAGTGATGTCAACAATTCCACCAGTATTAACAAAGCGAACAATCATCTCTAAACAGTGATGGTCAACAATTCCACNTTCTGAGATGACACAGCAATAACGACGTCATTAGTTGAAGCCATTTTATTATTTAGATTATCTGCCCTTGTTTTATTCTTTTACTCGAAATTTCTTCATCTGAAAACAAACAAAGTGAAAATGTATAATCAAATAGGTTTAATATACATATAAATTTCTATTCATTTTCGAAATTGAACTTTCGAAAAATTTAATATATGTTCCACCATTTTACTTGTGAGAAAAATTCTTTATACAGTGACAACAGTCTAAATATAACCCTGAATATACCGAAATCATGTTAAAACGAAGGTTTATACAAAGTATAAACAGAAAATTTAAACAGTGATGGTCAACAATTCCATCAATATCAACAAAACCTACAATCACCTCTAAACAGTGATGTCAACAATTCCACCAATATCAACAAAGCGAACAATCACCTCTAAACAGTGATGGTCAACAATTCCACCAATATTAACAAAACGAACAATCAACTCTAAACAGTGATGATCAACAATTCCACCAATATCAACAAAGCGAACAATCACCTCTAAACAGTGATGTCAACAATTCCACCAATATCAACAAAGCGAACAATCAACTCTAAACAGTGATGATCAACAATTCTACCAATATCAACAAAACAATCAGCTCTAAACAGTGATGGTCAACAATTCCACCAATATCAACAAAACGAACAATCACATCTAAACAGTGATGTCAACAATTCCACCAATATCAACAAAACAATCACCTCTAAACAGTGATGTCAACAATTCCACCAATATCAACAAAACAATCAACTCTAAACAGTGATGTCAACAATTCCACCAATATCAACAAAGCGAACAATCAGCTTTAAACAGGGATGATCAACAATTCCACCAATATCAACAAAGCGAACAATCAACTCTAAACAGTGATGGTCAACAATTCCACCAATATCAACAAAGCGAACAATCACCTCTAAACAGTGATGTTCAACAATTCCACCAATATTAACAAAACAATCACCTCTAAACAGTGATGTCAACAATTCCACCAATATCAACAAAACAATCACCTCTAAACAGTGATGTCAACAATTCCACCAATATCAACAAAGCGAACAATCAGCTCTAAACAGTGATGATCAACAATTCCACCAATATCAACAAAACAAACAATCACCTCTAAACAGTGATGGTCAACAATTCCACCAATATCAACAAAGCGAACAATCAACTCTAAACAGTGATGGTCAACAATTCCACCAATATTAACAAAACGAACAATCAACTCTAAACAGTGATGGTCAACAATTCTACCAATATTAACAAAACAATCACCTCTAAACAGTGATGTCAACAATTCTACCAATATCAACAAAACAAACAATCAGCTCTCACATTCACTCATTGTAGAAAGTCACAAGGTAGGACGCCTTCATTAATTTAACTTGCATATACCGAATACAAAAGTTGGTCCGAAGGAGCTTCGGTTTAGATATGTTTCACTGTATCAAGATTAAAATAACAAATTGTCATTCTCTGGAGATTAACTTATCTAGAATATATTTTTCGTATTACAAAATGTTCGCCTATACCTATCAATATACATATATTCACAGGGGTATTGTCCTTTGTAAACAAGTGTTTGTGAATCCCAATGACAGTTGTTGACACTGGACGACTCGTTCCTTCCAGACAATTGTGAACATAACAGCCTTGCCACCAATTGATAAGGTCCCGACCTTGCCTCGGATACAAACACATTGAACTACGTACATTGCGGAATAGCATGCATAGCATATATATTAACGTGTTCACTTTTATTTAGATATTTGTAAAAAAAAAATAATGATAATTAAAATAATTTTTTTTTATAAACTTAAGGTTTAAAACAAATGCCAACATTTTTTTTTTTTTCATAATTAATTTATGCTAATTTATTTTTACAAAATATTTTACATATTTATGAATACTTTTAAACATTTTTAATACATTTATCTAAACGTAGAGAAATACACAAACAACATGCATTTATAATTATATGTTTCCTACTTACACAATATGTAAACAAATCTTGTTGACAAATTTATCACTTTTCCGCGTTAAGCATTCACTGTCACCATTTAAAATATTTTAAATCTTATTACTGCAAAGGAATTTCTACTTACAACTTAAATGTAACAATACACCAAAAAACACCTTGTTAACTTCAAAAGACATAAAGTAGGTAACATTTGTAGGTATATGAGATAACGCTGTTTAATAAAATACAAATGTATATTGTATATTGTCATCACACTGTATACGATCAGTCAGTGACCCTGTTGAAAACAATCACTAGTCTGAACTGTGGTGCTTTGTTTTATGATGATTTAAGGATGTACATTTGTATTAAAGAAATGCAGCTTGTTCAACATATTTGCACTGACTTGCACTGACTTGCACCAACTGCTAGATGATCAGAATATATGCAAAGAAACAAAATGGTTGCTAAATATTTCAAAGGTAAAACACCAACTTTAAAGCAGTGGAAAAAAAGCACTATAGATAAGCATAAACAATATCGTACTCAACAATTATATAAGCCTAAGCACAGACCTCGTTCGTGTTGCGGGTGGCAGCAGGGGTAATCCAGGAACCGTACATCGAATGACAGACAATAAAATTTCAGAAAGAAAAAGGATCAACAACCACAAAGCATCCCACAGAAGACTGAAGATTGGACAACACGAACCTCACAAAAAAATAACCCATGATAAAACACCCCACAGAAGACTGTAGATTGGACAACACGAACCTCACAAAAAAATAACCCATGATAAAACACCCCACAGAAGACTGTAGATTGGACAACACGAACCTCACAAAAAAA
>MJUT01059077.1:1541504-1556568 GCA_002080005.1 Gigantidas platifrons
AAAAAAATAACCCATGATAAAACACCCCACAGAAGACTGAAGATTGGACAACACGAACCTCACAAAAAATAACCCATGATAAAACACCCCACAGAAGACTGTAGATTGGACAACACGAACCTCACAAAAAATAACCCATGATAAAACACCCCACAGAAGACTGTAGATTGGACAACACGAACCTCACAAAACATAACCCATGATAAAACACCCCACAGAAGACTGAAGATTGGACAACACGAACCTCACAAAAAATAACCCATGATAAAACACCCCACAGAAGACTGTAGATTGGACAACACGAACCTCACAAAAAAATTACCCATGATAAAACACCCCACAGAAGACTGTAGATTGGACAACACGAACCTCACAAAAAATAACCCATGGTAAAACACCCCACAGAAGACTGTAGATTGGACAACACGAACCTCACAAAAAAATAATCCGCGATGAATCCAGGGGCTCCGAGAGTATAGTAGGTTCCAGCTCCACTAGTCAGACACCCGTCGTGTTACTTTAAAACGACAGGAACATCATCTGATATAGAAATTGTGTTGGACAACAGTATATGTTACTTAATAAAAATAACAAATTAAATATGATCCCCCATACAAAACAAATGTTAGCATAGACAAACCAAATATCATTTTCCACGGAAATCGTATCACGCATAACAACACGAAAGTAAAAACGTGTAGATATTCTATCATACCGATCATCTATATAACACAGGTCAAAATTGTATTTATTATAATATTACATACTGATTTACTTTGATGTGAATACTGCAATCTAATCGGATGATCCGCCTGGAGCAACATTGGTTATACTTGATAACCTAGATTGGTATCGCGACGTTCTCAACATATTCATTCGCCAACAGCAAATTCAAATAGTCCCCATAAAATAATCGTAATTAAAATCGAGGAATTATTAAATGTTGTTGTAAAAATTCAAATATAAGGAATATGTTCACTTTCTGACCAGGTTATACAATTGTTCTGTCAAAATTCCAGAACTGGTTGAACATCTAACATGAAATACAATAATATACAGCGACTTTTGAGTGTATTGTTTTAGGAAAACGTAAAATCCCCAAAAAAATTAGACAACATATTGTTTAATCTGTATCGAACCTAAAAAATCCTTATTTATTTATTTATTTATTTATAATATGACCCTTTCTTTGACTTCATCTTGATTATGACGATGGACTATAAAGTCTTAGCAAGCTTGCCTCAACCATAGCGTGGTGCAATGCGTGGCAATAAGGAGTACAATAAAAGAAACGCATACGGATTCTATTCCGGAAAATAAATTATGAGCTTTTATTAAAAATGGTTTATCATATAAAATGATAACCAGTGTTATCTCAAACCGTTGACCCAATTTTAGAAGAAAAAAAACTGTGTTTTCTTAAAATACATTTGATAGTATCATAGTACAAAAGGTACTCAAAATTAGGTCAAATACTTCATTCATTGCAAAATATATTCCCAGTCAACTACATACATAGATTTGTGGCCAGCAAACCTATCAGTATATAATATCAATTATTATCAATCTGTGATATATATCAGTGACCTACCTTTTTGTGATGTAGGCATGACGTTATCATTGAACAGGGCCTTGACATTGAAATCTAAGATGACGTAAATTCTAATACGTGTCACAAGTTGACATGAAGAACAACCCGAACAAAAGGATTTATCGAATTGAACTGCATTTTGTCATAGCAAGGTCACGCAAGTCTGTGTTAAGAATAGTTTTATTTGTGAAAAATGTTTTGAAAGAAATTATTGATATATCCAGTTTTTTGGGTCAACTCATCTCCCACAATCAAAGATCACGTTTGGGCCAACCCATCTTCCAAAATCAAGATCATGTGTCCACGTGTTCAGTAGCGTCCTTGTCAGGAGCAACCCTCTATCTACAAATTCTGATAGGAACAACAAACCCTGAAATATTGTATAAACTGAAAGATATATACACCCCATGTGAATGTGCTGCTGGAATGTTGCTACATATAAATGGAAAGTTTACAATGGGAAAATTGAAATCATCTCTTTTGTATTCATGTTTCGTTCTGAACCGACCCTTACTGTCAATTTATATGTGTAGGTCAAGGAAGTTCAAATGGATAGATGAGATTAATATGGTCACCAAACGTGGAATTCTTTACTTAATTAACATCATCTATAAAGTCATCAAAAGTCCCAACATGAAGCCTGCTTCATATGAAAAAAACAGACAGCGAAAATATGAGCACAGTTGCATAGGAATGCCGACTATCTTGAAAAACGCATCCAGCAAAAATAGGAAATATGCTACAAATTAAAAGTGAAGCTTTGTGATGATAGCAGTCTTAGATAACTATTTATTTAGATCAGTGGTGTCTTGCAACATAAGATTTGTACTTTCTAAGTCAAGATTTATATATTTATATCTGTTGATCTCTGGTATTTTTAATAATTTTTTAAACTAATTATTTTAATCTGTCTTTTAGCTTAGCACGGGAAATGGATGTGTAAATTGCACGAGGAGGGTAACCTAACTCTAAGAATATGTTGAAGATATCAAAGTGGTAATCAGATGCTGTACATCGAAGAAGGACAGAAATACAATGGTCACTACAAAAAGGACAAAAGGACACAATAATCTACAAAACACTAGAGAAAAATAGAGATCGAGCAAAACGAACCCCACGTAAACCGGGGATGAACTCGGGTGCTCCGGAAGGGTAAGCAGTTTCTGGTCTAACAGATCTTTATAATTTTTCAGAATCCACATATGACTCACACCGCCCCTTGAGTAGCTAGCATGGATTTGACCGCTGATAGAATAGATGCTAATAATTTGGAGAGGATTGGTAGACTTCCGGAAGATACAGTTCATCACGATTGCTAAAATGCTAATGGAACACAAAACAAATCTATGGTGTTCCATGATTTAAAGTGGTAGATCTGTTAGTAGAATATCATGGGAGTATATGCAAGGTATAATAACAATGATGATGCCTTCGTATACACCAGGAAGCGGCGTTGAAAATATCCATCACATTCACCAATCTACAGGCAGGGCTTGACAGAATATTTATACCACTATTTTTGTCGTTACAGTCATAAGGTGTTGCAGTTCCCAGTTCTCTTGCCATGTAGTTTCTCTTTTGTCTACGGAGATGTGTTGCTAGGTCTGCGTTGCTAGTTTTGTGGTATTTTATTTGTTTTTCTATTATGCAGACTCGCATTGACAGGATTGAATGTTCAGGCTGTTTAAAGTGCGAGTAAACAATATCATTAACTTTATAAATGATGTCAGTTCGACTACCGCACATCCGCTTGTGTTGTCTACCTGTTTGTTTACCGACATACACTACAATGTAACCCGTAAACAATGTTATCTAGTCCACCATTCAGATCATTATAACTCCTTGTTAAGTACATATATAATTCCGTCTTTATAAGGTAATGTGTTAGTTAAATTTCTGGTGCTTTGAGTATCTGTGATCAGACTTTTTCAGGCTTTTAGTTCCACATTTGGATATAATATAACGCTGTCCAAATATCATGTATATGGTTGCATACAAAAACCATTGTAGACGCATATTTGGGTGTTTGTCTTTAGAGTGAATACCGGTATTAGAATTGCTTGTTGTTTCGTGTGAAACAAGGGACCGTATCTATGGAATGATTTATTGAACAGACATTTGATATAGGGTGGAACGTGAAATTCAAGGACAGAGTTGGCTTCTCTTTAGGTTTTCTTGAGAAGTGCCTGTATGAATTCTTTTCAATATTTCTATATCGATAGTACCTGATGAAGGTTATTCCAGACACGCGTCGCGCACACTAAATTTAAAATCAATCATTTTTGCTTAACTTCTTCATATGAATAAACTAACAGGTCAACGAGAAGAGGGGCACATTCAGTATCCATAGGAATGCCGACTGTCTTAAAAAAAACAACAACCCATAACAGATGTTTTCAATCAAAGACTCATAGTATTAGAATCAGACTGGTTTTGTATAAAACCTTTCGCATTGATATTATATCCAGATGCAGGGGACATGCCACATAGACTTAAATTGCTTTTATTTATTAAAAAGAATGAAAGGCCAAAAAATAACACACTATCGAAACAGTTCTAAAATCCAATAGAAAAATTGTAGAAAGAGGCAAAATCGATACCACTAACACATCAATACATGATTCCTTACATTCCTGACTTGGTACAGGCACTTCAATAGTAGGTGGCGGGGTTCAACTAGTTTTATGAATTTCAAATTCATTTATTTTGCATAAAATTTATACAGATACAGTTATAATTTGATCTCTAGGACGCAATAACGAAAAATTCAGTGTCAGAAACCTAAATCCCATCGATTTTGTTTTGATTTTAGTATGAATTCATTGGTTTTTATCGTGTGGATACCGTTCGTAAACCCAATAAAATTTGAATTGAAATTTATTGAACTAAAACTAATTCCTTTGAATTTTTACAGCAAACGAGGGGAAAAGTTGAACACCCGATTTGTTTATGTTATGTTACATTTCTAACTGATACTTTCATTAATATTTTTCTTTAATTATTTCTTCCTCCATTGTCAACAAATTATTAGATAACCGTAAAGTTCAAATTTTACAATTTTGTTTATCCTTCAAGACCATCCATCAATGCAATTTATAGCATGTAAATATCATTTCGCCCCGAGCGATTGGCAACTTGTCGCAACATGTTACATACATGAACATTGTATATATGAATTTGTGTTAACATTCTACACTCGTTGTACATATTATGTATGAAATAAATTTCAATATTATACTTTACGTTTTTATTTTCCCTATTTGTCTTTGTTAGCGCAGCCGGTCCATATAACGTTATATGGACCGGCAGTGGACTGCCTCGTTTTCGAGTCTTTATTTNGGATACCGTTCGTAAACCCAATAAAATTTGAATTGAAATTTATTGAACTAAGACTAATTCCTTTGAAATTTTACAGCAAACGAGGGGAAAAGTTGAACAACCGATTTGTTTATGTTATGTTACATTTCTAACTGATACTTTCATCCATATTTTTCTTTAATTATTTCATCCTCCATTGTCAACAAATTATTAGATAACGTAAAGTTCAAATTTTATAATTTTGTTTATCCTTTAAGTCTTCAAGACCATCCATCAATGCAATTTATAGCATGTAAATATCATTTCGCCCCGAGCGATTGGCAACTTGTCACAACATGTTACATACATGAACATTGTATATATGAATTTGTGTTAATATTCAACACTCGTTGTACATATTATGTATGAAATAGATTTCAATAGATTATATTATTTAATGCTTTCTAAAATTTTGCTGAAAGTGGCGTTAAACATCATAACCCAGCCATTGTTTCATAGTCCATTTGAACATTTCCTATTTGACATTGGCACTGGCGACAGATCCAAGGGATTAAAAGCCACAAAAATCGGGGCTCAGCGCGTCCCCATGTGCCAAATAGTAGAGGACCTCTCGATTGTGGGAGGGGGAGTATCATATTATAATATGGAATGCCTACTCGTGGACTATACTAGACTGGGTAACATGTTTGGAGATTAACACGCTCCCTGTACGATCTTTCCCATGGTCGGTGGTTCTTTCCGGGTACTCCCACTTCTGCCACCACTAACACTGGTCGCAATGATATAGCTGAAATACTGCTGAATGTGGCGTTAAATACCAAAAAATAAATAAATCCATCAATAACCCTGTACGCTCAAAACCTCTTTTGTAGATTTCGTAAAATTGTAGGTATACTGTAGCTACTACAAAAGATCAATGTTTACGTCTCTACCTAACTGTGCATACTTTTTCAGTGGGAGTCAAAATTAAGCCGAGTTATGGCGAGTGCCATGTCAAGCTACGATGTCGATACGTATATGTACGATACAACTTTGTGTGGTAATGTGATTCAGTAACTTGTTGCAGGTCGGTGGCTTTCTAGTGGTACTCCGGTTTTATTCACCAATAAAACTGATTGGACATCATGACAAAACTTTAAAGAGGCGCTAAACACATAATTATAACCCCAACACCATTCTCATCAAATATACAGAGTTTTTACTTTTTGTCATTGACACATATATATATGCTGAAGATTTTAATGTTATGAATGTATAATGTATAGAAATATCACCTAATACAGACCACACGCGTGAAATAATGAATTTCATAATAGACAAAAATATTGTGTAAGTTTAATTAGATTGAACATAGAGTTAATGGTCTTATTATTTGCTTTACTTGGTTTGGTTTGGTTTATGGTGTTTAACGCCACTTTCAACAATATTTCAGTTATATAGCGGCGGTCAGTGTTATTGGTGGAGGAAGTCGGAGTACCAGGAGAAAACAACCGGCCTGCCACAAGTCACTGACAAACTTCATCACATAATGTTGTATCAAGTACACCTCGCCATGAACGGGGTTCGAACTCGCAGGAACTGATTGCACAGGTAGTTGTAAATCCAACTACCATACAATCACGACCACGATGGTCCCTCTTATAAAGGAGTAGACTATATATGTTATTGAACAAGTAGGGCTGTATTACGATTTTGTAGGTCCCTGGGCTATAGATACTGTGAAGCTCCAAGAGTCCATTGATAATTAAAAAAAGAAATACGAATTTCGGATTTAACCTTTTTAAAGAGATAATTCAGCATACTTATGCAATGCACTTTCATTTTGCATTTACAAATGAAGCAACTTTTCACAGTAAATTAATTTCACTTAATCTCTGGAGGCCCCTGTCACACACAGGGGTTCGTTACTATTGTCTAGGAAGACCATCCTAGACAGTAGTAACGAGCCCCTGTGATGCCACAGTCCATTAATCCCATTCTTTAATCCGGCACTGTGAACAATGGGTGGTCGTTGTTGGCTCGTCACAAGGCAACTTCTCCACCAACTGTTCGAATCTCAGGGGCTTGACAAGAGTCAGTTAAATAATACAATCTTTACTCGTTCGTTAAGATTTACTTAAACATCTGTCACTTTTAACGTTTAGCCATATGTCAGTCTAACCCTCTTATATCTGCACGTATTTTATGCATACGATAATATATATTTTACCTATTGTCATGTTTGTTTAAAGGTAGCTATAATAATAAAATACTCACAATTTTTTGGTAGTAAGCATTACACCATCACCACGTACACATAACAGTGATAATCACATGTATGATGTATTGATTTCAACCTGTTGTCGCTTTCATGTGTGTATAAAATTAAAGCATGTTTACATATATACAACGTGTGTTTACCGTACGCCAGTAAGATTTCATGTGATTATCACGTCTAACAGTGTATGATATTTTTAAAAGTACAATTTTGTTATCTGTGGATTATTTATAAATACACGTTAAATTTCCGTTTATTTATTTAGAGAAACTGTTAGATAGAAAGTGGATAATATTTTAGGTTTATGGTGTTTAACGCCACTTTCAACAATATTTCAGTTAATTGGCGGTTGTATAATATTTTAAATTGGCACATTGATAAAAACTTTCTTTATTTTATTTACATGTGATTGGGAAGAAATAATGTTTAGCTCACCTGACCCAAAGTGTCATGTGAGCTATTGTCATCACTTGTCGTCCGTCGTCGTCGTCCGTAATCTGGCACATTTCTATATTCTCCTCTGAAACCACTGGGCCAAACTTGGCATGCATGCTCATTGGATGTATAGATATGTTTCAATGCAATTTTTTTGTTGGTTTAATCTATTTTTTCTTTCTTTCATTTTTTCGATCTGAAATCCACAGAGGCCCGAAGAAAACATATGGGGTGTTTTCATGGATATATGGAAATAAATTATTTATTTTATACTCCAGTGAGTGCCAGGGGCGGATCCATGATTTCAAGTTAGGGGGCGTACTTGAAATGTTTGGGGTATTTCGTGTGAAAAATCACGATTTTACGCAAAAAATCATATTGTTTTTCAAATTTTAGGGGGGGGGGGGCGTGACGGGTGCCCCATCCGCCCCTGAGTGCATTCATTATACGTCTACTAGGGTCTACTAGAGGTATCTGGTAATATGCGTCTAATGTAGAGCGAAGCGCAGTTGACACTGATCGAACAAAGACCGCGCTGTAAACCCACAATAATGACTGGCTTATTTTTGTTTAACGCCAACTCAGTAATGTTGCAGCTATATCATGGCGAGAACAAGTTAATTTTCAATGAGATTATGTTGAGGTCCACTTTCTACTAGACCAACATGCTTAACGGAATCTTTATAGTGCTAGCTCACTGAAACAACAGTCCGTGGATAGACATGTCGCCCCACTCGGACACATTATCCTAATTCCGAGCCAACCAGTCTTTGCTCTTTCTCCTTGACGCTGCGTGCTTAGCGGAGAAGCAACAAATACCAATCTTATAGTCTTTGATTTTACCAGATCAGGCCTCGAGCGACTTCCAATATGAAATTCAACCAAAATGTCCAACCATAATGTTTATAATGTTTTTGCTTTTTGTATGTAAATTTAACATTTTTTGTATGCATTTAGTTGCAGTATAAAAATAATATACGATGATTCTATTTATTTATTGTGTTTAACGCCACTTTCAGAAATATTTCATCTATTTCATGGTGACCAGTTTTTAGTGGTGGAAGACGCCGGAGTACCCGGAGAGAAGCACCGACCATGGGCAAGCAACTGGTAAGCTTTGTCACAAGTTTGCGGATGCGAGTCAAGTGCACCTTTTTGTAATTTACAAAGTCGGGTGCGAATCATATATACGTATAAAGTCGGGAAATATAAAATGTATTTCCTTATGTATGACAACAGATTTTGGACAGGCCTTACCAGAGGTCAAAATAACTAGGTAAACCATCCAGTCTCAGTTTAGCCTCTAGTCAAAATAACTAGGTGAACCATCCAGTCTCAGTTTAGCCTCCAGTCAGAATAACTAGGTGAACCATCCAGTCTCAGTTGAGCCTCTAGTTTTGGAGGAAGTAAATTTTATCTTTATATGCACATATTCATATTGTGATATTAGTTTTGGAGAGATCTAAGTATATACTAATCTTTTAATTGTAAACAATGAAATAATAATAATAATTGCTGGCAAATTTCTAGATAGCACAAACCGAATTATTGAGGTCTGTCAAGAAACGTTAGAGAATACCGAAGGGAAAATCAAAATGGACAATCCACAGAAACTTGCAACATAGTGTACACAAGACGAAGAAAAACAAAACACAAATACAACACAAATATGTGTTGAACACCACTATGTGTAAACAAACACACATAACGTAAATAAGATATGAGCCCTCCTACAAACAACTGAAGGTAAAGAACGAGCCAAACAAACACAAATAACGTAAATAAGACATGAGCTCTCCTACAAACAACTGAAGGTAAAGACGAACCGAATATCGTTTATAATATGCGGAAATTGTAACGGATATCACCAACAGTTGCAATATATTTTTTTGAGAATGATCACGAGATCTAAACAAATGTTGAAATCAAGAAACATAAAACATAAGTAAGTCTTGACACCGTGAGACTGTAACTCTGTCTTGTGTGTTTAGAGATAAAACTGAGAGGAAACACTTTCAATAGAGCTGATCCACGGGTTTTGAAAACCAACAAATAATCTTTTTTTGGGGGAGAGTCCAGAGACTTATTGTTTTTGGTTTATTTGGAGGCATTTCCGACCTATAGATTGCATCTTAAATTTTATTTGGTTTGGGTGTGTGTGGGGGAGGGGGGTTAATCCAGATTTCAACTTGTTTAGTGTTAATTAAGACAATGAATTTATGGCAGGGGTGGGGGAAGGGGTCAATTAAGATATTATAAAATCTTTCTGTTGGGGATGGCCAATAAATTTTGTCTTTTATAGGATGTTCAATATAATATAAGCCACCCTTTTTCATAATAAATATGATATATGTTCTTACCTTTTTCACAGACAAACTTTATCATATAAACAAACTGAATACACAATGACAAGTTATTTACATCTTCAGTGATGATAGACACCGATAGCTAACTACCATATGACCCTCAGTAAGTACACATGCACTAGACACGGGTATCAATTTAGTCAATGGGAAGAAAATATTATAAATCCGATTATCAATCCTATGGGGGAAAAAATCGGCATCAAGAGTTATTTGCGTCGGTATATACATGATCGTTTTCTGCTTTTCAATAAATCATGGAGTGTGTGTGCTATGGTGTTTAAGCCACATTCAACAATATTTCAGTTATATCGTGGCGGTCAGTTTTATTGGTGGAGGAAACCGGAATACCCGGAGAAAACCACCGACCTGCCGTAAGTCACTGACGTTTTATTTTGATTTTTTCTTTCATTGGGGGAGGGGGGTTATTTTCAACTATTATTAGTTTATTTATAAAAATAATTAGGACAATTTCACTTAGACTTCTGAATTATGGTTGTTGATCAACATTCACATTTATGATTTACAATGTAATTAGGAAGGCCATCATTTCATTACAAGCGGTTTTATTGGCCCTCAAATCCTCAATTTTGAGAGAAGTCTCAGTTGGGGCCCCAAAGTAGTCTTGTTCAGCCTTGTAAAATTTCTCTTGGAGGCCTTGGCCTGTTGATATTTACAGTTCTTAAATAATGTAATTATTAACAAAACTAAAGTTTTCCAAACTCAGGTGTAGGCGACCTTAGCCGATTTTGGCTATCCAGTTTAGGTCCTTTTGTAATATTGGGCACAAATCTTTAAATTATTTGACTTCCCAATCTGTCGATTTTGAGTGTACCTTATAGGTAATTCCAGAAACGCGTCGTGCGCAAGAAATTTGATATCTACGTTGTTATTTCCAGGGCTCAATCTCACGACAGAGCTGCTCAGCGCATCCCCAGGTGGTGGCAGATAGGGGTACACCCTCGATTGGGGTTTGTCAGATCATAATGCAATCTCTACCCAGAGTTGTCGGTCCTTACACTCACTGTATAAGGACCGACAACTCTTGGTAGAGATTGATCATAATGCAGCAAATCTGTCCATGGACCACAGTGGGTGACGTATTTGTTGAGGATGAGGCTCTGTGCATGCTATAAAAAAATCACTTTTTAAACTTTCTTTGCATAATATTTGAGAACAAAAATCTCCCAAGACTCTGTGTCTATAAATAACAGTTGAAATATTCAATCTGAGAATGTATATCGTTACATTTACCAGGCGCGTAGCTCCCTATACGCCAACACGTAGTTGCGTGCACATCGGCGTGCTGGGAAAAAAATAAAGAGCAAAAAAAAAAAATAAGGAATAATAATTTTTTTTTTTAAAGTGGAAAACAAAGTCTCGTTGTGTTATAGGAAATATTACGAACGAACAAATCGCGACATTGTATGAGACATACCAGACTAACCTGACATGTAATTTAGACGAATTCAAGAGGGATGTCGCTCGATGGCGAACACGCTGGAGTAGAACACCTCGCGATCAGATGCCAACTTCACTTTGTGAGACACTTGATGCGGTAAACCCGGTGATATATCCTTCTATAGATACCATCTTGTGAATCATGTTGACAATGCCGGTAACAAGTGCTATCGCAGAGCGATCGTTCAGTGTACAACGACGGTTGAAGACATATGTACGATCAACAAAGAATAGCGATAGGTTGTCATCGCTAGCATTAATGCATATCCATCGCGATTTCAGTGTGGATTTAGACAAAGTTATGGAGAAGTTCGTGTCTGCTAAGACACGAACAACAGATTTTGGGTAATTCTAAGTAAATTCTGTCTAACAAAATCATGAAATCAATGTGTTGCTTATGTATTCAATTTACCCATGAAAACACCTCAGAACGCACCATTTTGCATCTAGTCAAAAACATTTTCTGGTTGATTGCACTGCAAAAAAGGCTAGCTACGCCCCTGTTTACTATGAAATAAAAAATATCGCACGTATATTATGTGCATAGACTGTTCTCGTTGTTGACCACAATATTGAGGGAAAAATCCCCTATAACTTTCCTCAGACGTGAAATAGCTTTCTTTTTTACGTACGATTTATTTAGATATACTATAATTGACCATCAAATGGATTAAATTCTTTATACAACAGACATGTTCATCTTTAAACAATGTAAAACCGTTACAACAAGGGTATTTCACAGTCACATGACACTGTCAACGTAATTTTGAAAAGTCACAATGTTCGGTCAATTTCTACGTAATATTTAGAGTTATGTGCAAATAAATATATTGTTCTGTTCAATGTGTTGTTTTTTTTTATAGCTGTTAGATTTAGGGTCATGGTGTTTAGCACCACTTTCGACAATATTTCTGTTATATCGTGGCGGTCATAAGCGGGATTCTAACTCACAACTTTAGTGGTAATAGGTATTGATTGCATATGTAGTTGTATGTTGCTTTATAATTTGATTGACCCATATGAGTGTGAATTGCTTGACCCATATGAGTGTGAATTGCTTGACCCATATGAGTGCACTTTGCTTTACCCATATCGGAGTAATTTGCTAAAAATTAGGAGATAACTGTATTGTATTTGAAAATTTCACGACATCAATTGGAGATTTGATGGTCCTAAATTGAGCTTACTGGCGACACGTATTTGCGATCATTAAATCGACAATTGATGCCGTGAAATTTTCAAATACAATAGTTGTCGAGCTCCATTCTAATGTAATCATGTGTATTGCCACATTATTGACAAGATGACGTAAGCGGTAATCAGCTAAAATTCTAAAAATATCTCGTGCTATTTCAATCGTGGAATTGACACCGTGAAAATTACAGTATTGTCCAATCACAAACCAGGAATATTAAACAACTATACATTAGAATATCATTTTTACACATGGGGTAGAATTTTCCAAATTCAGAAACATTGAGCATTGAATTTGAAGATATTAAAATGAAATAGAAATATTTGACAATGGAAATAAGGAAATTAAATAGGCTATCATATATATATATAGATAAAAAAATAGAAATATTTAGTTGTTGACAAAATACTTAGGTACTATCAGTGATCAGATGTCACAGATATCTCACAAGCAAAAGTCAATCGCGTCAAGGGTTCGTTCAGCGAGAAGGAATACAACCGTAATTTTCTTTTCTCTTTTTTAACACATTTTGCCTTATTTGAACCTCAACATATTATAAGAAACCCCCTTTAAACACATTGTTGGTAGTTGCTCAGGCTCCCTCAGCGTAAGATTTAATTCTTTTAAGTTGCTCTAACCACAATGCATTCGAGGATTATGTTTTACACACGATATATTTGAACGTCCACCCAAAAAAAAATCATTCTCAAGGCCAAAGATTATTTTCGTCNTTCTTATTTGTGAATCTGCTTTTAGTCGGTGTTAATTACGGACAAAGAATGATGCAAGTTGGCAGTTAATTAGACCGAATAATCTGTCTCTTGTGTGTCTATATTTGTCATTATATATTTTCTTTTTATTATTTGGACATTTTCTTTTCTTTTCTTTTTTTTTAACAAACAGAGGCAGAAAGCACTACGATATAAAAGTTGTAGAAAGCACACAGGCGCTCGTGGCACGGATCTACCACCCCCCTTTTTTCTAACTTTCTGTTTACAAATTTATTTTCAATAATATTTTTTTATTTCTTTATTATTTCATCTCTTTTTCCTTATTTTAACTTGTTCGTGTCAATATTCATATAATGTTATGTTAACATCAAATTGCATGTGTCGTCCCTATATAGATACTAATAATCCACAAGGCAAGCAACTCCGCAGGTTTAAAAATCGTACCTCTGCTCGCTTCGAGTACATTTATTGCACCTTATTTCCATTATGTCATTAAAACTAGGACATGTATCCATTCCTAAAAGGCCCGTCTTTCCGCCCCTGTTTTTGTTTTGTGCATACGATAGCTCAGTTCTCCAGAATTTTAAGATTTTCACACATTTATTGCCAAATTTTTCGTATAAAGACCCACCTCAGACGGAAGTGACGTACCACTGCATTAACTTCAACGATAGGGTCAGAACAGTTCCAAAAATTTATTATTTTGGCACAATATTTTCTGACCCTATCGTTGAAGTTAATGCCAGACAACTCAGCCCGCGAATAACTCAGACCGAGTCGACTCGGACCGTAAGTTAAGACAACTCGGACCGTATTGAGGATATATAATACGGTCCGAGTTGTCTTAACATACGGTTCGAGTAGTCTTGGACTACAGTCCGACTAGTCCTTTACTACGGTCCGAGTTGTTCGCGGGCTTAGTTGACTGGCATACCACTAAAATATAAGAGTCAATCTGATTGGTTGAAATATTTATAAAATGGATGCTATTAATTTATATCGTGAATGAATGAATAGATGATAAAATGGATATAGGATATTTTAAGCCCAGTGCAGGGCTAGAGTTGAAGAAGTATCCTACATAAATAGACCGGTAGTTGTTTGCATTACACAAAACTCGAGAAATCCCAGAATTTCCAGCTCATACAAATTGTATGCTTTCTACAACTTTTATATCGTAGTACTTTCTGTCTCTGTGTGTCAAAAAAAAAGAAAAAGAAAATGTCCAAATAATAAAAAGAAAATATATAATGACAAATATAGACACACAGATTATTCGGTCTAGCAGTTAATAAGCGACAAAATACAAATCATTCGTTTTTACCTGTCACTAGTATGTAAGGTCAATTGCATACGGAAAAAGCGAGGTCAAATTATTTGCTTGCAAGCAAATAAGTAATCGATGGTAAATTTCGTTCTCATAAGGCGGAAAGTGGTTCGATAAGCTGTTTAATTTGAACTATTTACCTTTATTTCATCATTTTAAAGTTATTTACCAATTTCCAAAGCATATATTTTTTTTGGGTCAAAATCGTAGTTAATGCCCCTTTAAATACTGCTAAAATTGGCTTTAAACACCAATAAATCAACATCATATGTAAGCCACGATATATCTGTAATACTGCTATTTAAAGCTGGCGTTAAACACCAGTCAATCAATCAATCAACAAAATATGTACACCACGTTATATCTTAAACACTGCTCAAGTTGGC
>MJUT01059077.1:1559875-1587175 GCA_002080005.1 Gigantidas platifrons
TCAATTAAGATTATAAAATCTTTCTGTTGGGGATGGCCAATAAATTTGGTCTTTTATAGGATGTTCAATATAATATAAGCCACTCTTTTTCATAATAATTATGATATATGTTCTTACCTTTTTCACAGACAGACTTTATCATATAAACAAACTGAATACACAATGACAAGGTATTTACATCTTCAGTAATGATAGACACTGATAGCTAACTACCATATGACCCCCAGTAAGTACACATGCACTAGACACGGGTATCAATTTAGTCAATGTGAAGAAAATATTATCAATCCTACGGGGGAAAATCGATACCTCTCCTGATGGACTATTAGTCCCCGAGGGTATCATATCACTTGATCGATACCTCACCTGGTGGACTATTAGTCCCCGAGGGTATCATATCACTGGATCGATACCTCTCCTGATGGACTATTAGTCCCCGAGGGTATCATATCACTTGATCGATACCTCACCTGGTGGACTATTAGTCCCCGAGGGTATCATATCACTGGATCGATACCTCTCCTGGTGGACTATTAGTCCTCGAGGGTATCATATCACTGGATCGATACCTCACCTGGTGGACTATTAGTCTCCGAGGGTATCATATCACTGGATCGATACCTCTCCTGGTGGACTATTAGTCCCCGAGGGTATCATATCACTGGATCGATACCTCTGCTGATGGACTATTAGTCCCCGATGGTATCATATCACTGGATCGATACCTCTGCTGATGGACTATTAGTCCCCGATGGTATCATATCACTGGATCGATACCTCTCCTGGTGGACTATTAGTCCTCGAGGGTAACATATCACTGGATCGATAGCTCTCCTGGTGGACTATTAGTCCCCGAGGGAATCATATCACTGGATCGATACCTCTCCTGGTGGACTATTAGTCCCCGAGGGTATCATCCACCCAATTAATGCTGACATTTACAGTTCTTAAATAATGTAATTATTAACAAAACTAAGATTCTCATCCTCATCCCTCAGGCGTATAGGTGACATTAGCAGATTTTGTCTATCCTGTTTAGGCCCTTTGGTAATATTGGTCACAATTTTCAGCTTAAATTATTTAGCTTTCCAATCTTTTGATTTTGAGCGTACCTGATGAAGGTAATTCCAGAAACGCGTCGTGTGCACTAAATTTGATATCTACGTTGTTATTCCCAGGGTTCAATCTCACAGAGTTGCTCAGCGCATCCCCAGGTGGTGGCAGATAGGTGTACACTCTAGATTGGGGGTTGTCAGATCATAATACGGTATATCTGTCCATGGACCATAATGGGTGACGTATTAGTTACGGATCAGGGGTCCATGCACGCTAAAGACCTCTTTTGTAGATTTAGAAGAAGGATAGGCGCATTGTAGCCGCCACAAAGGACATTTATGCTTCGTCCTTAACCAACTTCGGGTCCGGGTGGCTCAACAAGCCTATCACCAATACGGCGTGGGTTCGCGCCCGGCTTTGTAAATTACAAATAAGGTGCACTCAACTCACAGCCACAAGTGATAAAGTTTACCAGTTGCTTGCCCATGGTCGGTGGTTCTCTCTGGGTATTCCGGCTTCCTCCACCACTAAAACTGGTCGCCATGATATAGCTGAAATATTGCTGGAAGTGGCGTTAAAACACAAAAAAAAATCAAATCAACCTAACCAACTTTCTCTACTCTTACAGTAGCAGTCAAAAGTCGTTTACCCGGTTCGCTCACCGTCCCTCGTTTCTGTGTAGTTTTTATATATTGTTGAATTTGTTCTCACGTGCTGAATATCGCAGACATACTGCTCGCTAGACTTAAACTATTATCGATTCATCAATACATATGCACAATACATGTTGTAGAAAAGCGTTTTTATTCTTGCTACCATAAATGTAGTCATTTATGTCATCTCAATACTCGGTTTAGCATCACAACATGTGTGTTCCTCTCCTATGTCATGATCTCAATTTTAAATGACATATGTCGTATATGTCATGGTATTTGTGTTGAATGGTTTGAGGTTAGAGGTGGTTGACATTGCTTGAAATATCGAGTCCCCCCTCCCAAAAAAAATCACTTTTTAAACTTTCTTTTCATAATATTGGAGGGAAAAAAATCTCCCAAGCATCTGTGTCTATAAATAACAGTTGAAATATTCAAACTGAAAATATGTTATTGTTACATTCACTATAAAATAAAAATATCGTAGGTGCATTATGTGCATAGACTGTTCTCGCTGTCGGCCATAATATTGAGGGGAAAATCCCCTGTAACTTTCCTCAAACGTGAAATAGTTTTCTTTATACGTACCATTTACTTAAATATACTATAATTGACCATCAAATGGATTAAATTGTTTATACAACAGACATGTTCATCTTTAAACAATGTAAAATCGTTACAACAACAGTATTTCACAGTCACATGACACTCTCAACGTAATTTTGAAAAGTCACAATGTTCGGTCAATTTCTACGTAATATTTAGAATTATTTGCAAATAAATATATTGTTCTGTTGTGTTACTTTTTTTAATAGTTGTTAGATTTAGGTCATGATGATTAACGCCACTTTCGACAATATTTCTGTTATATCATGGAGGTCATTTAGCGGGATTATTCGAACTCACAACTTTAATAGTAATATGCACTGATTGCACATGTAGTTGTAAATACAACTACAATGCGCTCACGAGCTTCTTTTATATTGTGGTTTATAATTTGCTTGACCCATATGAGTGCACTTTGCTTTACCCATATCGGAGTAATTTGCTAAAAATTAGGAGATAACTGTATTGTATTTGAACATTTCACGGCATTAAATGGAAATTTGATGGTAGTAAACGGATATTTGCGACCATTAAATCGACAATTGATGCCGTGAATTTTTCAAATACAATACAGTTATCTCCATTCTAATGTAATCGTGTGTATTGCCACATTATTGACAAGATGACGTAATTAAGCGGTAATCAGCTAAAATTCTAAAAATATCTCGTGCTATTTCAACCGTGGAATTGACACCGTTAAAATTGCTGCATTGTCCAATCACAAACCAGGAATGTTAAACAACCACATTAGAATATCATTTTTACACATGGGGTCGAATTTTCCAAAATCAGGGACGCTGAGTATTGAATTTGAGGATATTAAAATAAAATCGAAATATTTGACATTGAAAATGAGGAAATTAAATAGGCTATCATATATATAGATAAAAAAAATAGAAATATTTAGTTGTTGACAAAATACTTAGGTGTTATCAGGTATCAGATGTCACAGATATCTCACAAACAAAATCAATCGCGTCAAGGGTTCGTTCAGCGAGAAGGAAATACAACGATAATTTTCTTTTCTCTTTTTTAGCACATTTTACCTTATTTGAACCTCAACATATTATAAGAAACCCCCTTTAAACACATTGTTGGTAGTTGCTCAGGCTCCCTCAGCGTAAGATTTAATTCTTTTAAGTTGCTGTAACCACAATGCATTCGAGGATTATGTTTTACACACGATATATTTGAACGTTCACCAAAAAAAAAGAAATCATTCTCAAGGCCAAAGATTATTTTCGTCCGTAACCAACGACTGACCGAACTCCGAATCCAAAAAAAAAATATCCTTAATGAATGTAACAGGGAAAAGTGACTACAGTTTTTTTTTGTTTTTTTTTTTTTTTTTAATTCGTTCATGCATATGTGACCTTAGTCGTTATTTGCTACCCTATTTAGACCATTTTGATATTTCGCTTTCAAAGACTTTTAAATTACTACTATCGTAAATCTGAATTATAAGTTTTGTTACATTGTTCTCAAAATTCCACAATTTAAATATTAGATGCCTGTTTTCAAACAAAAAATAAACATTGGAATTCCCATTGTATTGGAACACCCATTGTATTGGAGTTCTCAAAATGTGTCAGTAGTTGCCGAAAAGTACGATTTTCCCTTAATAACAGACGAGTGGGACCAATAAATACAAAAGTGAATTCTCGAAAGAATGGTATCACACATTGAAAAGCAAGCTTCAGTAGCTGTCATATACAAATTAAAAGCATGATGAACAGACGCACGGACAGTGTGATTCCTCAATACCCCCATAGATTACAAAAATGACCCCAATCCATCATACACACACTAATAAAATTATTAAAATCATGGTTATTGTAAACTAATGAGTAAATTTAATAAAAACAAAAACAAAACAAAACCCCCCCCCCCACCCAAACAACAACAAGAAAGTAGCTCCCGAAAGCATGTACATTCCTAGATCCATGTCTGAAATTAACAAATAAGTGTCACGTGTGTTCTACAATCATACAGCCTACATATGTATCATTGTTAGACTCGTATAGTTTATATAATTTAAAGAAAATATTATTTACAATTCTACAAATAAAAATAAAAATTCTTACCCGAAAGTTTCCAAAATGTCCAAAAGTTTCAAAATGAATGTACCCACGTTCGAGGTCACGTGAAATAAAGGTTACCATGCATAATGATTGAGATCAAACTTGGAGATTAAAGATCTTGACAAACAGTCTCATTTTGATAACGAGATATGAATTGACAGATAAATTCATGAATTATTCAATAATTTCATTTTAATTCTCAAAATCTTCCATTTTTGACAAAGCAAACATATATCCAGGATTGTCCTTCAAAAACCGACGAACTGAAACAAATGATATAACAGTAAAAAGAAGATTATAAAATAATCCTATGAAATTAATATTTAAATAGATGATCTACAGTCCATGGACATCAGTATTCGTCACCCTCGATTTTACGCTATATATTTCATATAAAACCACATTTTTCAATTTTTTCTTATTGTGAAGTCATTTCTAAATGGGTTTTGATCATTTTTGCACCAGAAGAAGCAGAAATATTTAAAGATTATTTGTTTATTATAGCATGATTTTCCGTTAGATTGCCTTATTTTCTTATGATTTAAAGATAATGAGTGAGTGAGTGAGTGAGTGAGTGAGTGTTGCCTAACGCGGCAGCGAGTCGAGTGCATCCTTTTTTGTAATTTACAAGCCGGGCGCGAACCCACGCCGTATTGGTGATAGGCTTGTATGAGTTGTTAGATCCAACTACCGAACTCATTGAGCCACCCAGTCTTTGCTCTTACTCATTAATGCTACATATATATGCTAACCGGAGAAGCAGCCAATTCCAATTTTACTGTCTTTGGTACGACCCGACCAGACTGGAACCCACGATCTACAGCAAGCTAGACGAGCTCTCTAAATTACACGATGCGTTTGTGTGACAGACGGAAGGTCAATGTGAATCTTATATAACGAACGCCATGCATGTAAAAGACAATTATCAGGCACGGAGTCCGACGGGGCACACGACGTCCGCCCATCAACTCCCTCTACCATTATATAAAGTTTGTTATAAAAACAAATATATATACAAAACCAACACACCAGAGACAAAAAAGACCCTTAACTCAAAATCCTTGATCTGTGACTAGTGTTAAATAATAAGTGTTAACGCTGTAAACGGACCAATCACTGACTGTGTTAAGACCATGCATATTGTTTTGGTGAAATAACTACAAAAAAATGTATTATTTACAATAAAAGAAATTGTCATCGTAAAGTACACCACCTCGGTGTTGTAATGATTAGCTTGCTTGCCTTGAGTGAGGTAGATCGTGAGTTCGAGCTAGCCTTGATCGAGCACACCAAAGACAATAAAATTGGTATTTGTTGCTTCTCCGATAAGCATGCATCATTACCGAGAAAGAGCAAAGACTGGTCGTCTCGGAATCATATTTGATTTGATTTTTGGTGTTTAACGCCACTTCCAGCAATATTTCATGGCGACCAGTTTTAGTGATGGAAGAAGCTGGAGTACCCGGAGAGAACCACCGACCATGGGCAAGCAACTAGTAATCTTTATCACTTGCGGCTGCGAGTCGAGTGCACCTTTTTTGTAATTTACAAAGTCGGGCACGAAGTCACGCCGTATTGGTGATAGGATTGTATGAGTTGTGAGGTAATCCAACTACCTAACTCATTGAGCCTTCCGGGCCCTGGCTCGGAATCAGAAGAATGTGTCCTAGTGGAGCGACATGTCTACACGCGGACTGTTGTTTCAGTGAGCTAGCAATTTTAGCGTGTTGATCTAGTAAAAAACGGACATCATCATAATCTCATCGAATTTAACTTGTTCTCGTCGTATTATAGCTGAAAAATTGCATATATGCCGCAAAGCAACAATCACTCACTTGCTCGTCTTAGAGGCTTTAGGTTTATGATTTTATGATATTTAACGTCATTGTCAACCTTATTTCAGCTATACCGGTATCTTGGAGGTAAATTTTATTGGTGGAGTACTTCGGAGTACCCGGAGAAAATCATCGACCTGCGCAAGTTACTGAAAAACCCTTTTCACACAATGCTGCATCGAGTACATCTCACCTGAGCGGGATTCGAACTCACAACGTTATTGGTAATAGGCACTGGTTGTATGGGTAGTTATAAATCAAACTACCATATGATCACGGCCACGATGACCCCCTCACTCAATTTAGAGTTTCGATTATATGTCACCATGTTCTAAAAATAGTTTCACGGTTATAAAACAGAATGTTCACGTGCGCGTCGTGTGAGAAGAGATGATCAATACACCAACACTTCTACATAGAAATGTGATCAATTTTAATGTTAAGATTACCAAGACCTTAACAAATAAACATATTTTGATAAAGAGATATGTGTACCTTCATCTTAAAGACATATATTTGTTTATACTCGTGTCAATGTCTCAAGTAGATTGAATTTCAAGTGACACCTTACCACATAACAGGAATGACCATTTAACTTGTTATTAAAGGGGGCTATGTACTTTGTATTTCAACCAACCCGTCCTTCGGATGAGACGTAAATAAAACCGAGGTCCGCTGTTGAGAGATTGCCACCCTCTTCGCACGTTAAAGAACCCAGTGTAACAGCTCATTATGAGCATTATGCTCACGAGTGGTCCATAGGAGACCTGTTGCACTGGCTAAATTCTCCGTCCCTACTCATCACCTTTCTTTGTTTCGAGTCCCGTGGCGTTTAAATTTTTTTCTCGTCCTGAATATAGCTGAAAAATTTCTCGCTGGACGTTAAACATCAATCAATCAATCATGTATTTCGTATTTTTCTGAAGAAGAAAAATCTGCTGCCAAATTGTATAGAACAAAAAATTTACCTGAAAGATGCAAAGCTTAAATATTATGACCCTGTAATGCTCGTCGTGATCGTGTGTTAGTTGGATTTACAACTACCTATGCAATAAGTACCTATCACCACTATTGTTGTGAGTTCGAATCTGTTCAGGCGAGGTGTTCTCGATACAGCATTATGTGATAAAGTTTGTCAGTGACTCGCGGCAGGTCGGTGGTTTTCTCCGGATACTCCGATTTCCTCCACTGCACGATATAATTGAAATACTGTTGAAACTGGCGTTAAATAACATAACCGCCACCTGTAATACATGTATTCACGTCCAAAAAATTAATAATCCGATAAAAACGTAGATATCTTATTTAGTGCGAAAGGTGCGTTTCTGGAATAACCTTCATCATTTAGGTTCAAAATAAAAAAAATTGGAAAGCCAAATGATTTAAACTTTTAGGAGCAATAAAACCAAAGGGCCTAAACATGATAGCCAAAATCGGCTAAGGTCACTTATGCCCGAGGGAGGAGAACAATAAAACCAAAGAGCCTAAGCAAGATAGCCAAAATCGGCTAAGGTCACTTATGCCTGAGGGAGGAGAACCGTAGTTTTATTAATAATAATTCATTGCCTAGGAACTGTAAATTCCAGTAATAAATATATCTAATAAACTATGTCTGATATTTGTCTCGGGTCGGTAAAATATTTGAATTGGAGGGAGGTGAACTGTAAAGTTTAATTCTAATGTAGTTGTTTAATATCCCTGGTTTGTGATTGGACAGTGCTGTAATTTTCACGGTTTCAATTCCACGGTTGAAAAGTCATGAGTTTTGCCGATTACCGCTTACGTCATCTAGTCAATAATGTGGCAATGCACATGATTACATTAGAATAGAGATAACTGTATTGTATTTGAAAATTTCACCGCATCAACTATCGATTTAATGGTCGCAAATATCCGTTTACTGGCTTCGCTAACGCGTCGCCAGTAAACTCAATTTGCGACCATCAAATCTCCAATTGTTGCGGTGAAATTTTCAAATACAATACAGTTATCTCCTAAATAATACATGTATGTATTACCATAGAATGTATATCACTTTTTTAATATTCTGTGGTTCTGAGTTCTTGGTTTAATTAGGACCATGAGCACAGTCGTAGCTACTACCTGTTGTATGATTTAAATTTTTTCAGCAATATTTCAACTATATCGATCATGACGACCAGTTTTAGTGGTGGAAGAAGCCAGAGTACTCGGAGAGAACCACCGACCCCGGAAAAGCAACTGGTAAGCTTTATATCTTGCAGCTGCGAGTCGAGTGCACCCTTTTTGTAATTTACAAAGCCAGGTGCGAACCCACACCGTATTGGTGATAGGCTTGTATGAGTTGTTAAATATATCCAACTACCCAACTCATTGAGCCACCCGTGCCCTCATGTTGTATGAACTCTTCTGTTATCACTAAAACAAGGAAAGTCATGTCCTGCTGTTACCTGTTTAACTCTATTTTTTTTCATTATTAGCCTTGTGAAATTTCCTGTCAATATTTTGATTTACCCATGGCTAACTCTTTTGGTTTCCAAAAGGGACCAACACCAAATTTTATTTGCATGCAGTCTTTTTCCATTGACTTTTTTTTTAATTCCTATCTCAAGTGCCCCTCCAGATTTGTTGTAGCTTTAACATTTCTAACAAAAACGAACCAAGGCCTAAATATTTTTAGTACTATTTTAATTATTTTTACAATTTAAAAGAAATTTCTATTTTTTGTAATGGTATCCATCTTGGGAGGAGGACTAGGCTGTTTGATAAGGGACAAACTAGAGATTTTAATGTGATTTTTATCAAAATAATCCTGCATAATCAGCATAAACTGGCTGAATAAAGATGTGTACTAAAAAATCTGGAAGATTTGTTGAACCACAGGCATTTGACCGATGGACCTTAATTTTCCCGTGTTTGACACGGGGGTACGTATTTTCAGGGCTAGTAACGATGTAGGGCCTCTATTTAATTGTGGGTCCTGGGTCCACACGAATACTAGAAAAATACTCAAGGTAAGAAACAAAATTGTCCACAAACCAGGAGGTAGACTTATTTTCTGTTACGCGGCACGCGATTGGTCAATTCTTTTCCGGAAATTTTCCTTTACCAATCGCGTGCCGCGTAATAGAAAATAAGTGGTCGACCTCCGTGTTCGTTGGCAATCTGTCTTGGGAACATATAGTCGGGTATATATGCAAATTAGTACGAATATGAGAGTAAACCAGTGGCACAACAGCTGATGGGGGTCCACAAGGTTAGTGCATTCCATCCGTTTATTTTTCAGAAATCAAACTGGATCTCTGCATTCCTTTCAAATCGCACACAAACTGTTGTTGTAGATGGGAGGTCTTCATTCACTGTCCCTGTCACATCTGGCGTCCCGCAAGGTACAGTCCTGGATCCTGTCTTGTTTCTGGTCTATATAAATGATCTGCCAGATTACTTGACCTACAGTAAACTCAGGCTGTTTGCCGATGATAGTATCTTATATCGAACTATCAGATCCCAGAGTGACTGTGATAAACTCCCGTTGGATCTTGATGCGGCCGCTAGATGGGAGAGAGATTGGTTGATGGCCTTCCACCCAGATAAATGCACAGTTCTTCCAGTCACTTAAAAGAAACAACCTTTTCAACACGAATACATCCTATATAACCACGTATTAGAATCAGCAAAATACCTCGGTGTCACAGTACAGTCAAACCTCAAATGGGACAAACATATAAATGACATAACATCTAAAGGCAATAAAACTCTTGGATTTCTCAAACGGAACTTAAAAACTTCAAATCAACAAGTGAAAACACAGGCATACCAAGCACTCGTCCGGCCCAAACTCGAATACTCCTGTTCTGTTTGGGACCCTCATACATCAGAGTCCAAATCAAAATTGAGATGGTCCAACGGCGAGCTGCTCGGTATGTCTGTAACAGGTATCATAACACCAGTAGTGTCACTGACATGCTTGACACCTTAAACATTCCAACTCTATCACAGCGCAGACTAGCACAAGATTAGTTATGATGTATAAAATCTCATACCATCTTGTTGCTATTCCATCCGATACTTTAATATTTTCAGACTCTAGAACCAGAAAAAACCACCAGCTCACATACAAGTATATCTACTCATCAAAAGATTCATACCGGCATTCATTCTTTCCTTTTACAATACCGCAGTGTAACCAACTCCCTGCTTCACTCGTTCAGGCTCCATCTATTGATAGCTTCAGAGATCAGCTAACTCCAGCTGTTCTCTGTACACTCATCTAAACAATAAACCTTACATGTACATAGTTTTAATCACGTCATCTTCCTCAAGCACTTTGTATTATAAAAAATTTCCACTTTGGCTGTACTATAGTATATATATATATATGTAAATAAAATTATTGTCCAAGCATGCAACAGTATGTAATCATCAATCGATTGATGGAATATTGTATACCAAAAGAAGAAATCAGGGAAATCGACAATAATAAGAAATTTAGCAGTACGCCGCCATTTTCAGTGATTTTGTTTCTTACCTTGAATATTTTTTCTAGTATACGTGTGGACCCAGGACCCACAATTAAATAGAGGCCCTACATCGTTACTAGCCCTGAAAATACGTACCCCTGTGTCAAAGGGAAAATTAAGGTCCATCGGTCAAATGCCTGTGTGTTGAACTACATATTGTCGTACGGCTATAGTTTAATTTGAATTTTGGTGTTTTAACGCCACTTTCAGCAATATTTCAGCTATATCATGGCGACCAGTTTTAGTGGTGGAGGAAGCCGGAGAGAACCACCGACCCTGAGCAAGCAATTGGTAAACTTTATCACCTGCGGCTGCGAGTCGAGTGCACCCGTTTTTGTAATTGACAAAGCTGGGGCAAACCCACACCATATTGGTGATAGGCTTATATGAGTTGTTAAATCCAACGACCTAACTCATTGAGCCACCCGGGCCCCTGCTGTAGTTTAAAGTTGAATTCATTTTTACTTAAAGCACACCAGATAAGTATTGCAAAGTGATGCATGTCCTATGCGGTTTGACATAACATTAGAGAATGGCCATCTCGACTTTTTTTTTTTTTATAAATATTTACATATATGAACCCTTCATTATGCACTACTTTTCAACAAATAAATGAATTAATGATGTTAAAATGTTTTCCTGTTACAGGTGGCAACACAAGATCTGACAAGACATACAGACAGATGAAGGCAATCATATACATGTAGTAGCTCTACAGGAAGCGTTGGAGACTAATAAAGCAATAATGGTCAAATAAAGTAATTTCTATTTTCAGTATGTAAAAGTGGCCATCTTGGAGGACAAGGCTGCTGGTTTTGGACATAACTTTGCAAGTGGACCTCCAAAAACCAATGCAATCCAAATGTGTTTCATTTGAATAAACAATTTCTGAATAGAAGATTTTACCCAATTTTTTTATCAAAATAAGCCTGTATAAAGTAACTAATAGAACTAGAGGCTCAGGTGCGCCTGTATCGCTCACCTGACATAAATACGCCCTCTTAAGAATGTCTGCATGCCGAATACATCTAAGTTACTATTCAAATCCAATAGGGTTCTATGTTAAAACTATGTCTGCTCATGGCAGCCATCTTGGATGGAGGTCGTGGTCACCGGACAATTTTGAAAGTATACTACCCAAGGACCATCCATGCCATGTTTGCTTTAAATTGGCTGACTGGTTTCAGAGGAGAAGACTTTTAAACAATTTTCCCATAGGGTCCTATGTTAAAGCTATGTCTGCTGACAGCGGCCATTTTGGACCGAGATCGGGGTCACTGAACACAATTTTGGAAGTTGACCACCTAAGGACCATCGATGACATGTTTGCTATATTGGCTTACTAGTTTCAGAGGAGAAGATTTTAAAACATTTTTCCCATAGGGTCTTATGTTAAAACTATGTCGGCTGAAGAAGCCATCTTGGATGGAGGTCAGGGTCACCGGACACAATTTTGAAAATTGACCACTTAAGGACCATCCATGCCATGTTTGCTTTAAATTGGTTTACTGGTTTCAGAGGAGAAGATTTAAAAAAATATTTCCCATAGGGTCCAATGTTAAAACTATGTCCACTGATGGCGGCCATCTTGGATGGAGGTCTGGGTCACTGGATATAATTTAGAAAGTTGACTATTTAAGTACCATTCATGCCATGTTTGCTTTAAATTGGCTTAGTCTTACTGGTTTCAGAGGAAAAAAAACTTAAACATTTTTCCCATAGGGTCCTATGTTAAAACTATGTCCGTTGACGGTGGCCATCTTGGATGGAGGTCGGGATCACAGGACAAAATTTTGAAAGTTGACCAACTAAGGACCATTCATGCCACGTTTGCTTTAAGTTGACTTACTGGTTTCAGAGGAGAAGACTTTTGAAATTTTTTTCTATAGGGTCCTATGTTAAAACTAAGTCGAGTCATGGCGGCCATCTTGAAATTGCGACCGGCAAACGATTCACAAATTTAGTAAAGAACCACTCAATAATCATTCCTACAATATTATAATTCAATTGACTGAGCACTTTCTGACAAGAAGAGTTTATAATTTCGACCAATCAGAACACATTATGGGCCCTGGCAGCCATGTTGAATTTCCGATCAGCGCCAAAAACAAAAATCTTGTATATGACCACTCGATGAACATTTCTGCCAAGTTTGGTTAAAATCTGTTTTGTGGTTTCAGAAAAAAAGATGAAAATGTGAAATTCCCATACGGTCCAATGTTAAACTAAGTCAAGTCATGGTGGCCATCTTGGATTTCCAATCTGCACCAAAATATTAGATCACGTGTAGAACCATCCAAGGAACATTCACATAATGCAAAAAATTCAATTTGTCAAGTAGTTTCTCAAAAAAAGGTTTTTGAATGAAATTCCCAGAGGGTGCCAACCCTGTGGTGGCCATATTGGATATGCGATCGGCACAAAAATATCACATTTGGTAGAGGACCACCCAGTCATTATTTTTATAATGTTACAATTCCATCGGCTGAGTAGTTTCTGAAAAGAAGATTTTCAAAGTTTCAACCAATCAGAACACATTATTGGCCCTGGCAGCCATGTTGGATTTCCGATCTGCACCAAAATAACAAAACTGGTAGAGGACCTCCCAATGAACATTTCTGCCATGTTTGGTCCAAATCTATTCAGTGATTTCAGAGAAGAAGAATAAAATATGAAAAGTCTACAGACGCGGACGACGACGACGGACACAAAGTGATGACAAAAGCTCACATGGCCCAGGTGAGCTCAAAATTAAGCAGAAAAACCTGGAAGATATTTTACACAACATGTGGTCGTGCAGCTTCACTGTAAAATTAAGCTCATTTTGACTGCAAATAAAACAATTTCTATCTTTAGTAAAGCAGCCATGTGGGTGGGGGGGNGGGGGGGGGGAAACCTTCGGACACACTGAAAGAAGACTACTCAATTCCCACCCATCAAAGTTTAATTGATTTAGAGTAGCTGTTTGAGAGGAGAAAGTTTTCAAATGATTTTAAAGTACAACATTGTTCGATATCCAATTATCAATTATCCAATAACCATTAACCAGTTTAACCCTGCCACATTTTTGTGCCTGTTCCAAGCCAGGACCTGGCTTTCCAATACCATATGTGGTAGTCTGTTCTTGTATTGTTATTTGAGATGAGAGGTGATTGTTCGTTTTGTTGACACTGGTGGATTTGTTGACCATCACCGATTAAACCTCCTTTTCATAATTGAAAGAAAGATGTGATTACTTATAGATTAATATATGGCCTTTTTCATCAGCACGAGACCTTGATATCGGCCCCGAGGGACGATATCAGTCGAGGGTTGATGACAAGGGCAATATGAAAAAGGCCATGTATTAATATATTTATCACATATTTTGCCACGGCAAATACCATGTTATTGCCCTTGTAAAATGTTATTACCCCGGAGGCAAATAACACACTGCAAATTATGTTTTTATTACATATGCAAATTTGGCGTTATTTCAATACAATATGTGATAAATAATTTTATACAGTGTCTGGATATCAACTTGACAATATACAAAAATGTAACATGCTATGTAATATTGATTCAACTCTAATTATTGTCAAATGGGTAAATTTTTATTTGAGTTATCTCCCTTCCATTGTAAATATATTCTTCTTGTTTTGAGTCAGTCTCTGTGGTTTAATTGTTATAGCCTGCTGGCATTCAGTGGCTTGAATGTCCAGATGTGTAAAACCAAAGATGATAAAATTGGTATTTGTTGCTTCTCAAATAAGCATGCAACCTCACACAGTACCTTTAACATCAAATACTGGTTGGATTGAAATCCGATTGATTTGATTTTTGGTGTTTTAACGCCACTTTCAACAATATTTCAGCTATATCATGGTGACCAGTTTTAGTGTTGGAGGAAGCCGAACTACCCGGAGAGAACCACCGACCATGGGCAAGCAACTGGTAAACTTTATCACTTGCCGCTGTGAGTCGAGTGCACCCTTTTTTGTAATTTACAAAGCCAGGCGCGAACCCACACCTTATTGGTGATAGACTTGTATGAGTTGTTAGATCCAACGACCTAACTCATTGAGCCATCCGGCCCCCAGGATTGAAATCTAGAAAATATGTCTAGAGAGTTGTTTCAGTGAGCTAGCACTAATAAAATCTAAATTAACTTGTTGGCATAGTACAAAGCATAAAAAGTATCTTGTTCTTGCCAAGATAAAGCTGGAATTATGTTGGATTATAAAAAAAGAATCTGAAACAATAAACGACCATACAACACATTTATTTAAGAATTGATCGCAATTTTTGTTCGGTTCATTCGAAATAACCTCAATCAGGTTGTACACCCCGTGTATCCCACGTAGCGTGTTACGCAAGGGTGTGTACAACCTGATATAGGTTATTTCGAATGAACCGAATAAAGAATTTCGATCAATCCTTATAAATTAATTCAAACTTTTTTTGCTATGATATTGAAAAATATATTTATTTTTTCAAAATAAAGGGAAATAATCGGAAATTAATTTAAATAACCCCAAAGGTGCCTCATTTAAAGAAAATCACCTGATGACAACGGCATGCGACGCCTTGAGAACGACGTCTATTTTTTCTTAATTCAGTACATTTACAAATAACCTCAACGTTTTAAACCAATCAAAACACGCATAAAATGACATGTGACTCTAAAATTAATTTATTTAGTCGTGAGCAATAACTAAACAAGATAATTACAAAGTAAAACCTGTCTTAAGAGACCTGTCTTAAAGGGAGACCACCCCACCCTCTGGTGATTCAATCACAATATACAGGTAAAAAAAAACTCTCTTGAGATATCACTTGTGAATAAAGACCATAATTTGCTGACAGAAGGAGTGGTCTCTATAGACAGGTTTTACTGTAATCAAAATATAGAAACTTTAATGTTATTGTTATTTTTGTATGGGGTTACTTGTTAATATAAATATTTTTCGGTAATTTATTCATTTTTCCATTGATCTTACCGAAACACATTTTCAATTTCAGTACTAAATATAATTAGTCAAGATGACGTCAATAATAACAATAACGTTAGGTTTTAATGTCTCGACAGATTTTATCACTGGTATTACAGCTCGTCCTATTATCCCTGATGTAATATATTCTAATGATAATGTCTGTCTCGACCTTAATAACTGCAGTTATTCTGTATATACATTTTGTATTTTATATTTTACTGGCGACATAGAAATATTTTGTACTTCGCAGAGATCTATATACTAAAACTGATTTTTCTTCTGTAATTTGAGTTTATAATAAAAAATCAATATGTGAAATTTGGGTCTTCAATCAATGGGGAAAAAATAAGTCTCCCTGCAGAACTGAATGATGTACATGTGCAACATCCTTTAACAAAATAATGCACCATAGTTGCCATGGAGATGCTTATACAAATGAAATTAAGAATTTAAAGACTTTGAATGACAATGAAGTGACTTATCTTAGTACCAAAATTGTTTTACCATTATCACGATAATGCACCATAGTTGCCATGGAGATTTTTATATAAATGAAAATAGGAATATAAAGACAATGACAATAAAGTTAACTATTTTAGTACAAAAAAAATTACCATCATCACGATGATAAAAAAATATCTGACATGACAGTCGGACTCCAACTTTCAGTTCATCCAATAGACATCCATTGATATTGTCACAAATGTTCTGCATGAGTTGTTTCCCTTTTCAAACTTTTTCTTCATGGGTTATTTCCCTTCTTGACAATGTATTTCATGGGTTATTTCCCTTTTCGACCTTTCTTTTTCTGGGTCTTTACAGCCTGTTGTGCCTGTGCTGGTTGTTGTGATGACTGGGGTCCTGCCTGTCTGCTTTTCAATTTTGGAATCATTTCACAAATGTACTTTAAAACTGCCTCACCTTCAAAAATAAATCAATAAAAAAATAATCTTTTAGAAAATATTGAAATTTAACCTTCAAAAATAGTTTTATCAAACATGCGTTTTTAAATGTTCTTCATCATATGACAATTACCAAGCATGCAAAAGTTTTGAAAAATTCTATCTAATATGGAGGAAGACATTCATGTACCCCTTAGCCCCACTCCAGATGCTCATTGACATTTGAATTCATGGTTAATACCGGTACTTGCCAATGACTTCTCTCGTTATTTATTCATTTCATTGTCCACTAAATTTTCATTGCTTGATTGAACAAACGAAAACCACAAAAATTATATAATTACTTATGGAATATTTTTAATTTTTGAAAAGGTTATACGATATAACATGGTTTGGGGCAGTTAGCGTAAACTGTACCAAGCCAGGTTAAATACAAGTATAACCTGTTCAACAATTTAAAATATTCCTTATAATTTAATTTTTACAACAAAATTTAATGATTCCTCAAATTTAATTACGATTATTTCATGTGACTATTTGAATTTGTCGTTTGGGAATGAATATGTTGGTGACGTCACAATACCAACCCAGGTTATCGAGTATAACCAAAATTTTCTCCAAGCAGATCAGCCAACCAGATTGCAGTATTCAAATCAAATGAAATTACTAAAAATGAATCAAAGTTTATTGTTGATATTTACTGTTTAATTTTTTTTTTTTTCATTTTATAAAACTTACGATCGGTAAACTTCTCTATGGAGGGACTCCCATCCTCTTCTCGTAACTGTATCCTAACTCGACCTCTACATTTAGGATCTCTATGATCTAATTCTCTGGCATAGACTTTATTCTAAAAATAACATAGACGATTACAGTCAAACCTGTCCATGTGGTCACCTGTATTAAAAAAGGCCACATTTTTCTAGCCTTGTCCTAGAAAATTTCATATGAATTGAACCTCTTTTAAAAGGTCACCTGTCTTATAAGGCCACCTTTTCTTGGTCCCAATGATGACCTCTTAATACAAGTTTGACTGTATTGTGGTATGATTTTGACTCTTTTTCAATGGAATTTTGAAACTGTTCCGACAGTATAGGATTTTTTTTGTTATCCATTTCTCCCACAGTAATTTTCGATTTCCACTGACCCCCTTTGCCAGTGAATTGTAATTTGCTACAACTGTAAGTCTACCCAGTTGCAGAACAAACAATGAATTTTCGAAATGATATTATTCGTACATTTTCAAAGCGATTTTCATACGATTTTAAAAAGTTTTGACTATACATCTGAATTCACAATGAGTGTTAAATTTGACGATTCTGCACAAAAATCATATATAAAAATATCTGGCAGTTTGTATTTTTGTGAATACTGTCTGAGTTTCCCATTTCACAATATGTAACAGTTTTTATTTTTTCACTTGAGACCAAAAGACTATATGAGCCAAGATATTCTATCCTGTGAAAACAAATAACTATACAATTATTTTCTATTGATTGATTGATTTTTTTTGTGTTTTAACACCACTTTCAGCGATATTTCAGCTATATCATGGAGTGGAGACTAGTTTTAGTGGTGGAGGAAGCTGGAGTACCCGGAGAGAATCACCAACCATGGGTTAGTAACTGGTAAACTTTATCATGTGTGGCTGCGAGTCGAGTGCACCCTTTTTTGTAATTTACAAAGCTGGGTGCAAACCCACATCGTATTGGTGATAGGCTTGTATGAGCTGTTAGATCCAACGACCTAACTCATTGAGCCACACGGACCCTCAATTATTTTCTAGGTCTCCGAGGTTACAAAAACCTATATTACCTCTACTCCTATAGCAAGACCAGACTGAACCATTACATCTCTTATTTCTATTGCTGTAGGGTTGTCTATACACTGTCAATAAATATATAAATATCACCATTACATTATATGTTAATTTCATTTACATGTAGTAAGACTCATGTGATTGGTCAAAAGGTTAACATGTGACTTCAAAATTGAAACTTCACGAGGAATATTACAACAAATTATAATAAATTTGATTTCTAAGTATAAGTATTAGTGGTACACAGATCATTGGAAAAATAGACTAATCAGTCGGACATCAGAATCTGATCCAATGATCAATTAAAATCTTATGTATGGTCGATTCTGATTTAATGTTGAAAAAAATATATGTTTAACTTTATACTTTTGACTTTGTCTTCATACTGACAAAAATCTTACAATTTATCCCAGCGTACTTCTGACACTCAGCCAAGACACATTTTTTTACTATATTATTTATCTACTGCCCGAACTATTCCATTTTACAAATGTATGTCGGTGTTACACAATACAAAGACGAAAAACGATTATTTGCTAATGTACATAAATTACAACAGTCTATTCTGATGACAATAATAAAATCTCAATATTCTTGAATAACAGATAAAAAGCTATAAAATATTCTGTTTAACAGAAATGTTTTCTAGGATTTGTAGTGTTCCAGTAGGTATATTTTAAAATCACCAGCGACCACAACAAATGAAGAACATGTAGTGTGTTTTCTCATACGAAACAATGTCATTCTTCTCTTTGCTTTTGTCAATCATACTCTTGAAATAAGACTATTTGAGTAATTATAGTTTGTGAATAATCATCGACCTCAAAAATGTGACCGATTCCCATCAATAATAAGTATTGAATGCAATTTTTGTAGCTTTATAGAGTTATAAAACCATTGACTGAAGTACAAATTTTATAGAAAGTGCACTTGAGCTAGTTTTTATGATTGCGTCTTAATACAATACATTAATAAGTAATGTACCCTCTGCTTTGGTATCCGTCTGCCTTCTTTTATTGACTTTTTACTGTTAATATATGCTGGGTAGACACAAATCCATCTGAAAAAAAAAACACAAAAAATATTAGCACAAAGAGCGACATAATTTAATTACCTAAACTATTAAATATCAGCAGCAATACACTGATTCTGTTCTGAATTATATTTCACAAGCAACCCAGGAAAATTAAATGTCTATGCATGGATTATGGCCAGATTTTATTCCATGAAAAAGATGTAAATAGTAAATTATAGTAATATGACTGGTACAACTAGTAGAGAAGGAACTGCTTTCCCTTCCAGAGCACCTGATTTCACCCACCTTTTTTGGTGGGGTACATATGTTTGCTCAATCTTTGTTTTCTGTCTAGTGTTTTCTAAATCATTGTTTGATGTACATGTACATGTATCAATATCTGAACCAGAAAATGCTTTTAAAATGAATACCGGTACATAAACCTTTCCTCTCATTGTAACAGAATTGTAAGACACAAAGATGATACATTTGTATGTTGTGACAACCCCCACCCCCTCTCCCCCCTCCCTCCGATTCTTTAACTTTGTCAAGGGAGTTTAACCAATACCTGACCTCTCTACAGGGCTTACACTACTGTCAAATTAGAGGGAGAAGTGACTTCTATTTCAGAGCTCACAGGGAGAAGTGACTTCTATTTCAGAGCTCACAGGGAGAAGTGACTTCTATTTCAGAGTTCACAGGGAGAAGTGACTTCTATTTCAGAGCTCACAGGGAGAAGTGACTTCTATTTCAGAGCTCACAGGGAGAAGTGACTTCTATTTCAGAGCTCACAGGGAGAAGTGACTTCTATTTCAGAGCTCACAGGGAGAAGTGACTTCTATTTCAGAGCTCACAGGGAGAAGTGACTTCTATTTCAGAGCTCACAGGGAGAAGTGGAAGACTACAGAGTAGAGATGTAACGATACAGAACTTTTTTCACGATACGTATTGCGATATTTTAGACAAGTGACAATACGTATCACGATATGTATTGTGACATTTTGTATAGATTTGTGTGCGTCACCATTTTTCTCTTCTTAAGGATTTGCCACATACATGTACGTCCGTGAAAATTAAAACTAATATTTGAAAAAAAAACACACAATGAATATTTATGTACAAATGTAGCAAAACAAATTTTGATTTAGGAATAAAAAAGTTATTTTATTTCATTGATTTTAACAGTTTTTGGTACTAAAGAGCACCCAGTCGTATCGTGTCATCAATATCATAAGGGGCACCCATTGTACCATGTACATGTACCGTGTGGTCAATAAAATACCGCAATGTATCTTCATTCGGTATATCGTTACACCCCTACTACAGAGAGAAGTGAGGAGACTTCTGGGAGAAGTTGATTGCAATTGATCGATACATTGTTTTGCGACCCCTCTGAAGTTACCCTTCCCAAATTTAGAAAATAGTTTTAAAATTAAAGCTTTCTGATTGGATTTATTCTTGTTTTTTATTCATAATTTCCAAAAGGAAATGTATTCAATGTCAAATATTTATTTCTGTCTACCTCTTGCATACATTGTACCTGTGAATTTTGATATGTACCCATCCCCCTCTTAACTACAAAAAAATCTGTGTGCTTTATATGTGCTTCATATGCAATGTCTTATGTTTTTATTTATTAGTAAGTATGCATGATATATATGTGCTATTAATATTCTGCTGCTTTTTTTAATGTTGTAATGTCTTATGATTATATGCCTTATATATACCTTGCTGTATTATATGTACTGTCATGCATGTTTTCTGTTACTATTTTATGTTATTTGATAGACGATTTAAAAGCTCAACAGAGCTTGTGTTATTTGTATTGCTATGTATCGTCTTCAAATAAAGCTTTTGAAGTGAAGGGGTCACAAGTACCAGACTATCTGTGCTTCTAAGTGAACAATACAAGAGCGTTTTCACTGATGAGAATACTGATGAATTTCCAACCCTTCCTACAAAAACTACATGTGATATGCCAGAAATATCAGTATCAACAAAAGGAGTAGCCAAACTTTTAAGCAACATAAACCCCAACAAAGCATGTGGCCCTGATAAAATACCACTAAAGATACTTAAATACTGTTCAGACAGCATCGCACCAGCCTTTTGCTCCATATTTCAGCAGTCGCTTAATACTGGAGAACTACCAGAAGACTGGCTTACTGCAAACATCTCTGGTATCTTCAAGAAAGGGGACAAGACAAAACCAGCAAATTACAGACCGGTTTCTCTCACCACTGTAGCCTGTAAACTGCTTGAACATATTATTTTCCATCAAATTATGGAACACTTAAAGACCAACAATATACTAGTAAATTTCCAACATGGATTCCGAAAAGGGCACTCCTGTGAGAGTCAGCTCATCAACACCATCGAGAGCTTGGCAAGATCATTAGACCAAAATGCTGAAGTTGATATGGCCATCTTAGATTTCAGCAAAGCATTCGACACGGTGCCCCACCAAAGGCTATCGATGAAACTGAAATTTTACGGGATAAATGGAAACACCTTGAACTGGATAGAAAAATGGTTAACATCACGGACACAGATGGTCATTGTAGATGGGAAGGAATCCACTCCAGTCCCAGTAACATCAGGGGTACCACAAGGAACAGTCTTAGGACCACTCATGTTCCTTATCTACATCAACGACATTGGTAACAACGTATCAGAAGGAACACACATCAAACTGTTCGCTGATGACTGCCTAGTGTTCAGAGAAACTATAACTGCTCAGGACAATACCATCTTACAGAAAGATCTTGATAGAATGACGAAGTGGACGAATAACTGGCAGATGAAATTTAACACTGACAAATGTCACATACTGAAGATCACCAATAGAAGACACCCTAAAGCCTTCAACTACACCATGTTTGGCAGTACCCTCACAAATGTAGAACATCATCCATACTTTATTGAGAATAGCCAGAATCTGCAATGGAAAGAACATATCCAGATGGCAACAAACAAGGCTAACAGAACACTTGGGTTTGTGAGAAGGAACTTGGGTAAATGCTCAGAGGATACCAAGAAATCAGCTTATACCACCCTGATACGACCACAAATAGAGTATGCCTCATCAGTATGGGATCCTCACTATAAGACAGAAATAGACGAACTGGAAAAAGTACAACGACGAGCAATCAGATTTATTAAGAACAACCATGATAGAACTGCTAGTGTAACATCAATGCAGAACGAGCTGAAACTACCAACCTTACAACAGAGGAGGCAACTGAGTAGACTAGCCATCTTCTACAAGGCTGTAAACAACCAAGTCGCAGTTGACCTCCCTGATTACCTGCTAACATTCAGTAAGAGAAACACGGAGCTACCATCAGAAACGATTCACAAGGCTGTCTATTAGAACGAACACCTACAAGTACAGCTACATTCCACGGACTACATCAGAGTGGAACGACTTGCCACCGGACATCAAAGACCAGTCCACAGTGGAGTCCTTCAAGACAGCCTTGGAGGACTACTTGATGTAAATACCAGATGTCCATGTTGTAAATAGTTTTATTGATTTTAATCTGTTTTGGAGGGCTTCCATGAGTGCCTGAGTTGCGTTTTTATTCCTGGATTTTATGCAAACATGCGACTTTCCAGTATCCACGTAGATGTAGATCTGTAGTATCATGTACAGTTTGTATAGTACATCCAAATATTATAATAAATAAAAGTCCAAAAAAGTTTATCATTATTTGAGACTAGCTATGTTGTTGTAAATTTTATGCTAAATGTGAATTTGGTGTTCTATGTTTGATTATTTTTCCTCGCTCACTATGTCACACATGACATATGGTTAATACTCAATCCTGCATGACCCGTCACAGAAAATGTTTCAAATCATTAATGCCAAAGGGTTTTTCCCTAAGATAATTTAATTGTTATAATTTTCAAGCCAGATTTTAAATTCATCAATTTGTACTGAAATTCTGACACCTTTCCCTGTCTGTATGTTTTAAACTGGAATCCCAAGGTCTAGCTTGCTGCGGTTGTGCCTGTGCCATGTTGACAAAATTTTCCAATCAGTGTCAATTGGACGCTTAGGTTAAACTTACAATATTTTTAAACAGTTTGGTGATGTAGATTGATTAAATCGTATATCTGGTGCAATGTCGGACTAAATTCCGAACAGTTTTCCTAAATATCACTTTTCGTGTTCGATTTTCCTTTTTATTTAATTAGTGACATATTTATACACTTTTTTTCGCTGACCATGGCTTCTTCTTCTGGACTATATATACAACAATAGGTTTTTGCTAAGCTAAACAGGCGGCATATATCATAATTAAATTATAAAAATTATCTAGATTTTTTTCTAGCTTTTAGTCTTGCTTTAATTATTTTTATTTTCAATTTTAATTTTTCTTAATTTTTTTTTTTTACTTTCATGTGCTTATTAGTCAATTTTTTAGTGCTTAAATGTTGCATGCTATTTTGCTTTCCTTATGCTATGCTTATATATACATGTGCATCTTGCTCAGTAATGCTTGAACTTTTGTCTTGTGTTATATGTCATACTTGTGTATTTATATGTTTTTAAATGTATGTGTTGTTATTGTTTTTATGTCGGCAAAAAGCTCTACAGAGCTTATGTTTGTAATGTTACCCTGTGAACGGCCGACTTAAAAAATAAAGTTTGCTATTCTATTCTATTCTATAGTCCCGGACTACTCAGTGTCTAGTCAAAATGTACTCATACGACAGTATTGAGGGTTATGGTAATGGTGTTAAATATGTTAAATGTTTACGCCACTTTCAACAATATTTCAGTTACACCGGAGTACACGGAGAAAACCACATGTATACCTGCTGCACGTCAAGTAGACATGCTGACAAACTTTATAACATATAATGGATTATCGAGTACACGTGCCAAGAACGGGATTCGTACTCACAACTTTCTTTGGACGTTCTTTTTATATATCAATGGGATAAATAATATCTGCAATTTACTTTCATTTACTTCTTATTCAAATATTTTATATTATCCAAAAAAAACAAATAAAAAACTGCAATATTTTATAAATTGAATGTCCTTTTATCAATTTTAAAGTAACGGAACGGAGAAAGCGTGATTCTAATTAAAATTAGATCTCCGCAACTGCTCAATATTGTTTTGGCCAGGTCTCTGATAGATGCGGAACCGTAGGTCCTTGTTTTTTTTTTTTTTTTTTTTTTTTTTTGCCGACCTTTGATCCGCACCTATTAGTAAAACAGCACAAGGACCATAAGAGCTACGGTCCTGCAGCAAGGCCTCTGAGTGAGAGAGCCACCGAACAAAAAAATTTATATGAGCAGGAGAGGATATCTAATTTTGATTAGATTGGCCTAAAGTTGTGAGTTCAGATCCCGCTCATTACCAGCTGTACTCGATACATTATGTGATTAAGTTTCTCAGCGACTTGCGACAGGTATTCCGTTAAACACCATAAAACGTAAACCATACCCACAATGCATTTCACTGTTGAAATAACGTTATGTGTCTGTTGTTAACTATGATTTTCAGACTGTATACGAATTCTGGCGAGTGGTCTAGGACCGGCTGAACGTAAGGATCAGTGATTGCACGAAGATGTAGTGTTTCAAATTAAGGTGAAGTTCGAATCCATTTGAGGGAGAACTAAAAAACGTCAGTTCAAAAATCTAATTCTAACACTGCTGGGTTACATTTTTTTTTTTTTAGTGTTTTAATGCCACTTTCAACAATATTTCAGCTATATCATGGCGACCAGTTTTAGTGGTGGGGGAAGCCGGAGTACCCAGAGAGAACCATGCATCGACCATGGGCAAGCAACAGGTAAACTTGATCACTTGCGGCTGCACCATTTTTTTGTCATTTAAAAAGCCGGGCGCGAACCCATGTCGTGTTGGTGATGTGCTTACAAGTATGAGTTGTTAGACTCAGCTACATCTGTTTGGTTACATTATCAGACGCGTGTATATATGAGTATATACAAAGCCGCTGCAGTTATTTGTGATAGTTGAAATCCTTGCTTTTTGAAGTAGCAATTAATACTAATTTCCCAAATTAATACACAGTATGTTAGCCATTACACCGCCAAGAAAAAAAGGCAGAACTAAACTTTAAAAGCTGAGGATTTTTAAAGAATCATCTCATTTTACCTTTCAAAACATTTTTCGAAAGAAGTAGGTGATGTGGTATTTAATGCCACTCTCAACATTTTTTCCCAGTTATATAGTAGTGGTCAGTTTTATTTGTGGAAGAAGCTGAAGTACCCGGAGAAACCCACCTTCCGAACACAAGTCACTGACAAACTTTATCACATAACGTTGTATCGAGTACACCTCGTCATGAGCGATTCGTGATAGGCACTGGTTACATAGACAGATGTTAATCAAACTACCATATGATCACGACCATGACGCCCCCAACCGATGGACGTGTGTACTATCTAATACGAAACCATGGATAAATCCAACTTCAGTTTCACTAAGGTCATGCTTGATTGCAACAAAACCGGATTCGGTTTCATAATCCGGTTTCCAAAAACCATCATTTGAAATCAAACAGTGAAACCAAATCCGGTTATGGTTATGCCATGAAACTGTCATATGTCATGTTTTTTCGTCCAGACAATCACAAGCCCGTCAATATGTTGTGGTAAATACATTTCTATAATGAAAAAGTTCAAAAGAAAGTTCTTTTCTCAACAAAAAAAAATCAAATTGCATCCATGCCTGTTACATTGGTATCATGCTCCTTCTCGGCCATCTTGAATCCGGGAAATCCTTCTTCGGAGCACATTTCGCGGTTTCGCGAATCCGGTTTTGGTTCCGTGTAAAAAAACATATTGGTTTTCAAATCCGGTTTCGGATCCATTGTAATCAAACACGACCTAAGATTAAGAATAGTTTGAAGATATCAAAGGGGTTATCAGAATCCGTACATCGAAGAAGAACAGACAATACAATGGCCAAAAGAAAAAGTACAAAAGGACAAACAACGATCTACAAAACATACATATAGAACTAAAGATCGAGAAGCACGCACCCCACTAAAAACCGGGGATGAACTCAGGTGCTCCGGAAGGGTTATTTTAAGTTTATTATACATAAAGTTCAAGATTTAAATTCGGCGTTCTGTACAACAATGCTGTTCATCCAGTACTATGCAAGGCTTAATTTGGTATTATGGTGTTTAACGAAACTTCAACTTTCAACATTATATCGTGGCTGTCACTTTTATTGGTGGAGGAAACCGGAGTACCAGGAGAAAGCCACCGACCTGTCGCAAGTCACTGGCCAACTTTATTACATAATGTTGCATCGAGTACACCTTGCCATGAACGGGGTTCGAACTCACAGCTTTATGATGATAGGCACTGATTGCACAGGTAGTTGTAAATCCAACTACCATACAATCACTACAATAACTACCCCTGAGACGGTTGGTATTTTACACAAATGTGCAAAGCACATTTATATGCCCTTGTCGTTTCTTTAAGAGGGGAGGTTTAAGTCCTGATAACTAGTCTACCCCCGCCACTTTTTAAGGAAGTGCCTGTACTAATAGAGGAAAAGTGAGTGGTCATGCATAATGTATGTTAGGGATATATATAACTGTATGTGTTCTTATGTGTATCTGTATGTTATCTTATGTGTATCTGTATGTGATCTTATGTGTATCTGTATGTTATCTTATGTGTATCTGTATGTGATCTTATGTGTATCTGTATGTTATCTTTTGTGTATCTGTATGTTATCTTATGTGTATCTGTATGTGATCTTATGTGTATCTGTATGTTATCTTTTGTGTATCTGTATGTTATCTTATGTGTATCTGTATGTGATCTTATGTGTATCTGTATGTTATCTTATG
>MJUT01059077.1:1603143-1623660 GCA_002080005.1 Gigantidas platifrons
CCCCCGGACAATATTTTATAGAGATTGTGATATGAAATAGTGTCCGGTGCTATGAAATTGTGTCCTAGTATATGGTTAGGGTAAGGCATAATAGTGTCCTATGTTAAAGTGTCCCCTGGATAATGTTTTATAGATGATTGTGATATGAAATAGTGTCAGGTGCTATGAAATTGTGTCCTAGTATATAGTTAGGGTTAGGGTAAGACATAATAGTGTCATGTGTTAAAGTGTCCCCCCGGACAATATTTATTACTCTCAGAGAGCCGTGCAATAATCAACTACCTAGATGTGATATTGCATTGCTTAATGTTACAAATCATTAATACCACGAATTTCCGAGCTAAACGGTTAAACAGTCTTATCTAACCGTTTGACTCTGGAAAACTGTGGTAAAAATAGTACTAAAACTATCTTTTCATAGATCAAAATTTTCCCAGGATAGAAAATCATACGTCATGTGTTTTGGTATCGTGATCAGTAGGTGGATTCCTGCTGTTTATTGTCCATGTTCTAGAAAATGTTATTAAAAAAAAAATAGATTTGTATATTTGCTCAGAAAAAAATTAAACATGACAAATTACTTATTAATATTTTTTGTTGTAAAGGTATAAATTAATGTTAGTTATATGTTTATATGTGTGTACGTAATAATAACGATTTTTGATTTCAGCCGCATCGGTAGTGTAAAGGTAAGCGTGCTCGTCTCGGGTGCGGTAGATCGTGGATTCGAATACCGATCGGGTCAAACAAACGACAATAAAATTGTTATTTGTTGCTCCTCCGCTTAGCACGCGGTATTAAGGAGAAAGATCAATCAGACACCAAGAACTACAAGAAAACATAAATATTCATAAAATTCTACTATATTTTCAAGTACATAATTATTAATTACCCTAATTAATTATTTACCACGATGAAACATGTAAAACTTTAATGTTTTATGAATATTAATTAGGTAAGAATGTCAAATTGTAAGTGGAAAAAATGATACGAAAACTTGTATTGTTTTGGTTGTTTTATACAGTGCATTCAAGTAAGTACAAAAACCAATTATTTCAATATTACACCATTTTGTAATTATACATGTGTTAATCACAACACTTTTTTTATTTTTGTTTTGATGTCAGTCCTCACGATGAGGTCCGACCTAACACCAGTAAAACTTTGTTCGGACCAGAGCAATTTTCAGTTTTTATTTAAAAATACATTTGTATCATAAATAAATTCTCAAGAATTTGATTCGGATCAGTAAATTCAAATGTTCATTTCGAGGACTGTAGATCATTCGATTGATTGTTGTTTAACGTCTTGAAAGTGGGCAGAATTTGTCTTATTTATATTGTATGTTCATGACAGAACACGTTTACATGTAATGAATCATGCAGTTAAAAGGCGGTGGTGTTGAAATGGTCGTATGGACGTGACAGTTGATATTGTAGGGAAAGTGTTCCTTGCAATGGGCCACCGACGACCACAAGTTACTTGCAAGTCATCATTTGCATGCAAGTATCGTTGCATCCATGATCATCCACACGTAATCCAAGTACTCACTTGCGTCCTGTTTCAAGGGCGAGTCGTGTGTATGTTTCGTCATGTACAACAATCGGACGTCACAGTTTGGAATACTTGTGCTTCGCAGCTAAGACACTAGGTCCAATAAACAGTCTGTCCAAAAATAAAAGGCACACGACGAAGTTTTCTGTGACAACGAACTAAAAATAAAACATTTTAGTTTTAATCGGTTCTATATCATGTTATAAATTAAGAAGAAATACTTATATTGATTTGGATGTTAAAGAGGTATTAGCTACGATTTTGACCAAAAAATCTATATGTTTTGGAAATTGGTAAATAGCTTTAAAATGATGCAATAAAGGTAATTGTATCACAACCCAGTGTGCTTTCCTTTGATCTTTAGTATTTTCTAAATGAAGATAACCATACAGGAGGTGGAGTCAAGATAGCTATGTTTGGGCAAAGCATGTTCTATTTAGCGTGCTTTAACTGTGACCTAATTTTGATAGAACACAGAAAAAAACACATTGTAACTTTTTTTTTTGACAATTGGTACACACTGTAATTTTTTGACAAGTGATTTTCGGTGCAAAGTGGTACTATTAAACAGTGTAAGCTTTCTTAAATCTGACACTGGAAAAAAATATAAAACAAGCAAAAAGACCGACAAAGTGATCCCCACGTGTTTTGTTCATGCAGATGATATAAAAACACATGAAAAATTCTTTAACTTTACTAAACATTTTTTTTTATTCAAACAAGACAAATTAGTCTTGCGTTTTGACCACAGGCGCTTGGGGACAGGAACATTTTTTTGGTGAATATTTTTTTTTTGTGTGAATATTTTCTTTTTTATACGTAATTGGTACCCTACTGTGCATGTCTAACCATTGTATTTGATAGAAAATACGGGGTTATGTGAAAGTGTATAAAATCGACTAAAACCAGGTTAGACATGCACAGTAGGGTACCAATTACTTACGTATAAAAAAGAAAATATTCACAAAAAAATTAAAAAAAAAGAAAATATTCACAAAAAAAATGTTCCTGTCCCCAAGCGCCTGTGGTTTTGACTTGTTCAATGCACATGTATGCACTGTAGGCCTATACTATAGGCTATAGAAAAAATAATGCCCAATTCACGTACGCAACGAAAATGTCGTTTTGCAATTAAAAAAAAAGTGATCATATTTGAGTCACACCACGTTCAAAAGATGAATACCGGTACGCATGTAGGCCTATAGAAAAAAAATAATGCCCAATTCACGTACGCAACGAAAATTATCAGTTTTGCAATAAACAGTGATCATATTTGAGTCACACCACGTTCAAAAGATGAATACCGGTACGCACCAAATCATCGTTTAAAATTTCGTCCGTCATGTTCTCTGCCATCTGTGAAAGTATAAAATCCATAGCATCGTTTAAAAGATCGTCCGTCGTGTTTGCTGCCATTTAACGTTTTGACGTTAACCACGTGTTCTATTAATAACTTTTTCCCACGTCACTGATTGTTGGCGTACGTGACCAAGATCAATCTTCTCAACAGTTGGACAGACGTCAATCACAGATTTGCTTCCGTTTCATTGGTTATGATACAAAACATTTAGAATACTTTTGATTTCTTGTATGCGCAGATAAACTGACCTCGGGCACGCCCTCGATCAGTTTATCAGCACATACACGAAATTAAAAGTACTCTAAATATTACTTATTGCATAATGGTTTTATTTAAGCAATTTTATTGGCTATCATGTTGTCACCTGACATTCCGTAAAATAGTTTTTATGGGTAAAAAAAATTTACGATTTTGCCAGATAATGCCCCTTTAATAAGTGTGCATGAAAGACAATCCATCTCAAATAAACGTTAGAGAATACATCAGGTGAAAATTAAAGGTATTTTGTTGTTGCTCCTAATTCCAGTTTCCACGGGGACTTGAATGTTGAGCATAGCATTGTAGGGACTACCCGTTTTTAGGAGAGAAGTCCTCGAAATTGCTTGTTCGGACACATTTATTTTAACCTCTGAGTAGACGCGTGAATCTTAGGCCATCGAAGAAAAAGGGGAATACTGATCAGCCATTATAATTTGTTTGTGGTGAGACATGAGTTGAAATATAGTATTTAAAAGGGCCCGGGTGGCTCAATGAGTTAGGTAGTTGAATTACCCAACAACTCATACAAGCCTATCACCAATACGTCGTGGGTTCGCGCCCGGCTTTGTAAATTACAAAAAGGGTGCACTCGACTAGAAGCCACCAGTGATCAAGTTTACCAGTTGCTTGCCCATGGTTTAGCTGAAATATTGCTGAAAGTGGCGTTAAAACACCAAAAAATCAAAAATGAAATCATGAAATATATTATCCCCCCTCCATGAATATGTTGGTGCATTATACCTGTAAAACACAGTCTACAGGGATAGATACTCATAGCTTATATACGATAAACATATTTTTTTCTCATTTACAAACCTGGCGCCATCAAGAATAATATAAATTACTGGTCAAGCAATTTTACAAACATTGTCAATCATATATTCAACATAAGAACAAAATAACAATACATTGATTGGTTGATATTTTGTGTTTAACGCCACTTTCAACAATATTTCAGCTATATCATGGCGACCAGTTTTGGTGGTGGAGGAAGCCGGAGTACCGGTGAGAACCACCGACCATGGGCAAGCAACTGGTAAGTCTTGTTCACCCTTTTTTGTGAACCCACGACGTATTGGTGATAGGCTTGTATGAGCTGTTACATCCAACGACCTAACTCATTGAGTTAACCGGGCCCCTAAATAACTATACAACCAGTAATACAACCAATATCTTTATTAATTATATGTTGTTTTTGTATGAAATGTTACAATTGAATGTATGATAATTAGTAAATTTTTATATTTATTTAGAGTGTCCAGCACCTTTTCCAGGAGAACATGGACCTTGTATGAAAACATGTGGACCAACGAAACATTGCAGTCCAGGTTTGTTCGTATTGTTCAGGCAGTCTGCTATTGGCCGTTTATGGCATGCAGTCAAATATTGACTTTTCATTCAAAACAATCATCTTTGCTTAATTTTGAAAGTTTATAATTAAGGCAATTACTTGCTTTTTCTATGGATATGGGGGTCAGATTTTATCATACGAATTTCAATTTAAGCAGTTATTAGTAAGAAATGATATGGATATAAATGAACATGATATAATAACCAATATTACACTTAGGCACAAATAAAAGTACATGCACAGAGGCGGATCCAGGATTTTAAGTTAGGAGGGGCGCACTTAAAAAAATCGCACCGAGCGGAGGGAGGCGCTAATTATTTTTGGGGTATTTCGTGTGAAAAATCACTATTTTACGCAAAAAAATCATATTTTTTCCAATTTTAGGGGGGGGGGCGCCGGTTGCGCCCCCCTTGGGTTCGCCCCTGCATGCAAGACCTGCCTAATGAGGTGCGGGGCCCAATGCTACTCTCTATTAAACTTGCAGTGTGTTGTTTTGTGTACTTGAACAGCCGAAGCACGGGGCCCAACTAGGACCAATCGGCTTAAGGCCGACCCTGAGTACAGGAACACTGCTTTTATTCCTGTTCTACATTTCACAATCACGACACTGCACGACGGGGTCTTCAATAATGAGCTTAACTTATACCATAAAATGAATAAAACGATCATTAGACTGAAGTTGATCTGTACTCTTTACTTTGCATGACGTCATCTTACAATGTTCAAACTTATTTTTAGCTCACCTTGCCAAAGTTTGGCAATGTTAGCTTTTGACGTCCGTCGTCTGTCGTCCGTTAACATTTCACATTTTAATCTTCTCCTCTGAAACCCCTCAGCCAATGGGGCTGACACTTGGTAGGAAGTAGCTGCGGAACCGTAGCCCTTATGGTCCTTGGCCAGTTTTCTGATATTTTCGGACCATAGGGCTACGGATTTCACCCTATCAAAAACTTTCGAAAATGCGCGGTGAAAATTTTGCGCACCATTTTTGCAAATTATTGTCATGAAATCGGGTCCCAGAACGATCAAACATATATGTATCGTTTCGTTAGATATTTATCTACATTCTTCTATACTTACTTACCTACTAATATTCATTTCCAGCTCGTAATCATAACAACTGTCTCGATATTACCACAATGACAAGATGGCGGAACGAAGTTGGCGGGATCAGTCAATATCGAGACAGTTGTTATGATAACGAGCTGGAAATGATTGTTAATAGGTAAATAAGTATAGAAGAATGTAGATAAATATCTCACGAAGCGAAATATATATGTTTGATCGTTCTCGCACACGATTTCATGACAAAAATTTGCAAAAAATCGGTGCAACTTTTTCACCGAGCATTTTCGAAAGTTTTTGATAGAGTGAAATCCGTAGCCCTATGGTCCGCAAATATCAGAAAACTGGCCAAGGACCATAAGGGCTACGGTTCCGCAGCTAGGTAGGAAGCATCTATGAACGGTCTTCTATTAAGATTGCACATTTTGTCCTGATCCAACATAGCTGCCACAGGGAATTCTTGTTTCTGATTGGCCGATTTTTAAAAATCTTCTCCCCTGAAACTGCTTAGCCAAATGAACTGAAACTTGACAGGAAGCATCTATAGAAGGTCCTCAATAAAGATTGCTCATTTCATTCCCATCCGTTAACAAACATGGCCGCCACAGGCAATTCCTGTTTCTGATTGCTCGATTAAACAAAAATTCTCCTCTGAAACCGCTTGACCAAGTTAACTGAAACTTGGTAGGAAGCATCTATGGAAAGTTCTGTATTAAGTTTTCTCAAAACAGTGAGCGACACTGGCTCAACCCACTGAGCCTCTAGTTGTTATTCCGTTGTCTTGGTCACCAAGACTGCTGTAATGTGGTAGTTAAACTTCTCGTAAATTATATATTGACGATAATGAATATGACCACCTTTTGCACGGTCCAGATTTAATGAAATGAAAAATGGTTTAATGGTATTAAACGACACTTTCAACAATAGTTCAGCTATATCGTGGAGGTCAGTTTTATTGGTGGAGGAAACCGGAGTACCCGGAGAAAACCACCGACCTGTCGCAAGTCGCTGACAAACTTTATCACCTATGTACACCTCGCCCTGATCGAGATTCGAACTCACAATATCAGTGGTCATGGGTACTGATTGCCTAGGTACAAAAATGTAGTTGTAAATCTAACAACCATACGATCACGGCCACGACCGCCCCAGTTTTAATGAGATATGGATATTTTAACCAATTAACAAAATAAATAAATAAATAAATAAATAAATAAATAAATAAATAAATAAATAAATAAATAATGTGTACATCAATTATATATTCTTTGTGTTTGTAGGGTTATGGTGTTGTATTACACCGTGTGGTGGTACCGTGTGCAAAATACCAGAATTAGCCAATCAAATTCGATCAAGTCAACACTACAGAGAGAACGCAAATCCATTGGTTCCTTCACAACCAACCATTCCACCAATAGAAAGACACCATTTTCCTGCTCTCCATCAACAGCCGTCTTTGATGGAAGATCTATTACTTTCACAGATCCAATCTGAGATATTTCAGATTCTTCAACCAGAACCAGCTTTGGTTTCAAATCAACATTTTCGAACGTTTTCAATTCATGGAACAAATATAGGTAAATATGTAATTTTAATTCTCATAAAAAGGGAAAAAGAGATAGGTCATTTTTTTATAATGATGATAACAATGAATAAATATATATAGGTCAATATACTAGTAATTGCAATGGTCTTTAAGAAACTAAATGTCATTTACAAATGTAATTACACTGTAAATTATGTGGAGTGGCTATATTTGATCTGCGCATGTTATTTTTACATCAAGATCAGCGATATCTTAGTCTTATTGCTTCTGAACGAAACAGACCAATAAGAAAAAGCAATAAATAGCGCTCTAGAAATCTATCAGATTCGTCATACTTCCTAAATGGTGGTAAACAATCATGTCGATGAAGATCTCAAACGGCATTAGCAATATGATGGCTGGACTTGAGCGCCACCCCTCCCCCGAGATTCACATGTTTAGTTTCATATTACATTGTGTATCTAAAAAACTTGGGGAGGCAAAAAACACACCACCCACACAAGTGACAGATTTTCTGTGCCCCACTTGCTGGTCGGCAATTCACTCACACTGAGTGAGTGAGTGATGTTTAATGCGAAGTCAACAATTTTTCAGCTATATCATGGCGTGAACAAGTTAATTTTCAAAGAAATGATGACGTGGTCCGCTTTGTACTAGACCAACACGCTGAGTTGGATTTTTATAGTGCGAGTTCACTGAAACAACAGTCCGCGGAGAGATATGTGGCTCCACTCAGACACATTATTCAGATTCCGAGCCAACTACTTTTTGCTCTTTCTCCTTATATTTAATGCTGTGTCCTTGGCGGAGAAGCAACATATACCAAATGGTTTGACCCGACCGGGGCTCGAAACCACGATCTACCGCACCCGAGGCGAGCACGTTAACCATTGCGGTAGCGATGTGGTTTCTAATATTTGAAAGTGAATCTAGAAAGTAATTGACATGTTCCATTTCTTCGCTTTTAAATTTAATGCATGTTTTAATCTTAATTGTGTCTCGTTCCAGCTGAGCAACATCATTTTAACAGCTTCAAATCGCCTCCTACAACGGGCTCCGGTATGGACACTTCCAATTCCTGTCCTCCAGATCGGCCTCGTGTTTTCTGTGGGTATGACCCTTGTGACGGACAATCATGCCCACTATTTCCTGGTTCAGTATGTATGTAAGTACAATTTCTACATCAATTCTGGATAAGCTAGACCCATGAACTGGATGACATGCAACTTATTCTCGGCTGGTTGGCTTATGGTATTTAACGCCACTTTCATCAATATTTCAGTTATACCGTGGCGGTCAGTTTTATTGGTGGAGGAAACTGGAGTATCTAGAGAAAATCCATCGACCTGCCTTAAATCACTGACCAACTTTATCACATAATGTTGTATCGAGTACACCTCGCCATGTGTGGGATTCGAACTCACACCGTTAGTGGTGATAGGCACTGATTGCATATGTCGTTGTAAATCCAACTACCATATATACGGTCACGAGTCCTTGTGACTAACGACAACGACGGACCCATGCAAATTATTCTCGGTTCAATATATATGCACAATGAACAGAAAGCTTAGAGTGATGGTCTACAATTCTCGAGGCTGTCATGGTAAGGATCATTAGGTAGTTGGATTGACAACTACCTATGCAATCAGTGCTTGTCATCACATGGCGAGGCGTACTCCGATACAGTATTATGTGATAAAAAATTCAGTGATTTGCCGGAGGTCGGTGGTTTTCTACAGTTTCCTCCACCTATAAAACTGACCGCCATGATAAAACTGAACCACCATAGCCCTAATCATGCCTTGTGAAAATACAATTTAGACAGTGATGGTCAACAATGCAACCAATATCAATAACACGAACCGCCACTTCTCATCTTCACTCACTGAACACAAAAAAAGGACCAGGACATAATTATGGCGCTGGTAATCCAGGTCCTTCCTTGGGACAGGCACAACAAAATGTGGCGGGGCTAATCCGATTAATGCGATCCCAATCCTCCTCACTTGATAGATTGATTATTTTGGTGTTTAACGCCAGTTTCAACAATATTTCAGCTATATCACGGCGACCCGTTTTAGTGGTGGAGTAAGCTGGAGTACCCGGCGCGAACCACCGATCATGGGCAAACAACTGGTAAACTTTATCACTTGTGGTTGCGAGTCGAGAGCACCTTTTTTTGTAATTTACAAAGCTGGGCGCGAACACACGCCGTATTGATGATAGGCTTGTATGAGCTGTTAGATCCAACGACCTAACTCATTAAGCCACCCGGGCACCTCCTCACTTGATAACTGGATCTCCATGGCAATACATGTATAAACAAATGATAAAACATCTGCACAAATTTGCTTCCACTCAAACAAGACCACACACTACCACAAAAATGAATGACAACAAACACACTAACACAAAAATGAATGACAACAAACACACTACCACAAAAATGAATGACAACAAACACACTACCACAAAAATGAATGACAACAAACACACTAACAATACCATAACGGTCCAGTGCTGGATTTACCTACATGCTCGATAGGCTGAAGCCTAGGGCCTCAAAATTTAAGGGGCATCCGGTCTATGTGTATAATATTTTCAACACTGTTATTGGACTTTCACATTCATGCTGTCCATAACATACTGTACTTTCTTAAACAACCCTTCAATAATTTTCCTTACACAGGTGAACTCCATTTCAGAATATTTCAGAAGTTAAAACATCCCTCATCATCTTTGCCTTTATTGAAATTGATTAAACACACTTTGACCATGTTCCTCCAGTCTTGAAGGTGGAGAATTGGGAGGGGCCTCACAAGTGGATTAGCCTAGGGCCTCTCTTTATCTAAATCCGGCACTGACAGGGTCAATGAACTCTTCTAGTTAACTCACCTGACTACAAGCTAGGAAGGTAAAAACCTGTTACGCTTAGGACAAAATGAGTAATGTATTTTCTCCTGTCAATGTTCGCTAGCCAAGTGATTTACAGCTTCTGATCACACCTTGTCAAATACAAATCTATTAATATTAGATATACATATATAAAATGTGATGATCACCATGACATTTGCCATGCGTATGTCCATCAATATGCTCTCTCGTCAATAAGTAAATTTTTCTATGTTTCTGTAAACTAGTATATTTTCACACTGCTTGCTAATTCTTATTTAACCGTATCGGGGCTGTAATGGTTAGCGTGATCGCCTTGAGTGCGGTAGGTCGTGGGTTCGAGCCCCGATCAGGTCAATCAAAACACTATAAAATTTGTATTAGTTGTTAATTCTCCGCTAACCACACAGCATTAAGGAATAAGAGCAAAGACTGATTGGCTCAGAATCAGGATAATGTGTCCAAGTGGGGCGTCATGGCTATCCGTGGACTATTGTTTTGGTGAGCTGCACTATAAAAATCCAACTAAGCGTGTTGGTCTAGTACAAAGCGGACCTCATCAGCAATTCATTGAAAATAAACTTGCTCTCGCCATGATATGGCTGAAACTTTGCTGAGTTGGCGTTAAACAACAATTACTCACTCAATTCTTATTTTGTTTTTATTGTTTCAGACCAGATTATTGTGGCGATTGTAGACATAAATATGCCCTGGCTACAGTTGACGTAACGAAATATTGTCACTTCAAGTTTTAGCACGTACGACATTTGGTTCACGCGACTTGAAGACACTCGAGGAGTGACACGTTACTGGAAATGATCAAAAAGACACATTATTTGAAATTGTCAAAATGACACATGCTTTTTTAACTGAAAAACTGCATTCAGATTTATCACACTGCACATTGGTCTTGTGATTTATTCAGGGGCATAAACCGATGTGTGGTGGTGGGGGGATAGGGGGAGAGGGGCAACTATGTTTTGTCCTCCCCCACTTTTTTCTGGTCAATTTCTTTTTTTAGGTAAAGCTGAATTTAAGCATGGAAGCAAAAAAAATTTCCATCAGTTCATCAAGAGGTATAGGGGTATGCTTTGAAGCTGGTCAATATTGACAGCTTGCCTCCAATCTCACACACATTTTTCGGTCCACTTCTAAAACTTAACCCCCCCTTTTTTCCAGTCCACTCCTGAAAAACTGCATTCAGATTTATCACACTGCACATTGGTCTTGTGATTTATTCAGGGGCATAAACCGATGTGTGGTGGGGGGATAGGGGGAGAGGGGCAACTATGTTTCCCCCCCCACCTTTTTCTGGCAAAAAATTATGAAATGCTGAATTTAAGCATGGAAGCAACAATTGTTCTTCAGATTATCAAGAGGTATAAGGGGATGTTTTGAAGCTCGTCAATTTTGACAGCTTGCCTCCAATCTCACACACATTTTTCGGTCCACTTCTAAAACTTAACCCCCCCCTTTTTTCCAGTCCACTCCTACAGATAGTCCCCTACTTTCCGGTCCATTCCTAAAGCTTCCGCCCACCACCTTTCCGGTCCTCTCCTACGCTTCTGTTATTTATTATATAATGTTTATATTATGAGACAAGTATGAAGGACTTCCAATGATTAAAATAATGATTGACGTTTTAATGGATCCTTGATTCCGGCGGAAACATTATGGGGAATAACCTTGTTTTACTGTGATTGATGTGTGTTTCACATTATTTTTATATATGTCTTAATAAAAATCATTATTGATATTTCATAGCTAGAATTACAAATTTCTGTCATATAAAAAATGTGAAAAACTGTAGTAAAAGTGGATTTTAAAACATATTGTTTTTATGTTTTCATGTTTATTGAAATTATGTCATAATTAGTTGGTATTTTATCTGTGGCTAAAATATTTTATTTTATTAATACAATGTATTTACCAAACAAATATCTGTTTTAAAGAATTATCTGTTTCAGCTTAATTTCATGGTTGTGTAAATTGAAATACAGTCAAACTTGTATTAAGAGGTCACCTTTGTGACAAAGAAAAAGTGGCCTTATAAGACAGGTGACCTCTTAAAAGAGGTTAAATTCATATAAAATGTTTTATGACAGGATAAGAAAATGTGACCTTTTAATACAGGTGACTGCTTAATAGGGGTGACTGTAACTGTTTTTGACAATGGATACAGATCCTAGAAATGTTTAGAACTCACATTAATTTTCATTCATGTTTCCCAAAGCTGCTGAAATAATTTGAATATAAACATAGGTATCTAATTTAGTGCCACGACTCTTTTCTGGAATAACCTTCATCAGGTGACGCTCAAAATAGAAAGATTGGAAAGCCAAATAATTTAAAGTTTTAGGAGCAATCAACCAAAGGGCTTTAACAGGGATAATAACCAAAGGGCTTTAACAGGGATAACCAAAGGNTGTAACTGTTTTTGACAATGGATACAGATCCTAGAAATGTTTAGAACTCACATTAATTTTCATTCATGTTTCCCAAAGCTGCTGAAATAATTTGAATATAAACATAGGTATCTAATTTAGTGCCACGACTCTTTTCTGGAATAACCTTCATCAGGTACGCTCAAAATAGAAAGATTGGAAAGCCAAATAATTTAAAGTTTTGGGAGCAATCAACCAAAGGGCTTTAACAGGGATAACCAAAGGGCTTTACCATAGTTTTAATCATATATTACACAACAAGATGTTGCACGCTACGTCGTGCTAAGAATACCCCCACTCGTTCATTTGTAAGTCACACGGTAAACAGGAAGTAGATGTGCGGTAAACCTGGAAAGGGGAGACACGGTACAAGTCACCATGCCAAAGCTATATATCAAATATAAAATCATTTCTTCCAGTAGAAGCTGAGATAACTGTTAACGAAAGTTTTCATTGCGGCAAACATGAAAAATTCTAAGTCGCACTGTAAACAGGAAGTAGATGTGCGGTAAACCTGGAAAGGGGAGACACGGTCCACAAGTCACCATGCCAAAGCCATATATCAAATATAAAATCATTTCTTCCAGTAGAAGCTGAGATATCTGTTACGAAAGTGTGAACGGACGGACGGACGGACGGACAATGTGATTGCAATATAGCCCCCTCTCTACGAGTGGGGGTATAATTTAGATTACATGACGGTGCCACTAGTTGGAAAGTGTCTCTGTTTCTAAGAAGAGTTTGAAGATACCAAAGGGGTAATCAGAATCCGTACATCGAAGAACAGACAACACAATGGCCAAAAGAAAAAAATACAAAAGGACAAACAGCGATCTACAAGATATACATATAAAACTAAAGACCTAAGATTTTTCAAGTGGATTTTGGAACTGTTCGGAAAGTGTGTGGTATTTTTTTCTTTCTTAATTTTATTATTTCATAGGTAGCTATATAATAACTTGTTACAACATAATTTCCAATTTATTTATTCATACTTCACACGTTATATATAATATAACGCAATTTATTCCTTTATTAATATTTTTTACCTACTTCGAAATAATAAATGTTATGAATTGTATCATAAACATAATCTTTGGTAACATAACTTTTGGTTATTATTATTTTTTACCTACTTGGAAATAAATATATATTATGTGTTGCATCATAAACAAAACCTTTGGTAACGTTTGGTTATTTTTGATTTTTGTTTTGGGATATTCCCATATATATTCAGAAACATACATTTTCTAAAAATAATTCTATGTCACTGATCTATCTATATAAGTGAGCCATTGTTGTTTAACATGAAGTGGGCAATTTTTTTTTAACTATATCAATGCCGCTTGATTGAAATATTTCTGTGTAAAAAATGAAAATTGATAAGCAGTATTGATTTTAATAATTGTGGTTTTTGTTATTATTTTAGATTGATTGATTGATTTTTTTGTGTTTAACACCACTTTCAACAATATTTCAGCTATATCATGGCGACCAGTTTTAGTGGTGGAGGAAGCCGGAGTACCCGGAGAGAACCACTGACCATGGGCAAGCAACTGGTAAACTTTATCACTTGCGGTTGCGAGTCGAGTGCACCCGTTTTTGTAATTTACAAAGCCGGGCACGAACCCACGCCGTATTGGTGATAGGCTTGTATGAGTTGTTAGATCCAGCAACCTAACTCATTGAGCCACCCGGGCCCCTTATTATTTTAGAATTACAAAATGTAATGATCAAGTCTAGATTTAGGACCTGTGTTACTGTCCTATAATTTAGTTGGTTTATGGTGTTTAACGCCACTTTCAACAATATTTCTATTATATGGTGGCGGTCAGTTTTATCACAAGTCACTGACAAACTTTATCACAGCGTTGTATCGAGTACACCTCGCCTGTAAATTGGGTCTTTAATCTAAACAAACATGTACAGTTCAACTTATTTTTATTTAAAATTGTCTTGAGAACAATAACACTTCTGAAAGACCCCACCCCAAAAGAGCATTTCTGACCAATTTTGTCCTAGTAATTAAGGAACTAGGTCAGACATCTTGGATTCATAATTGCTGGGAAAAGTAATGACATTGCTTAAAATCCTTGAAGAATATGTATGGCAAGTCTGGAAAAGAAAATCATAAGTGTGTCTATCAATCAGAGGCAAATGCAGCCAATGTGAATTTCAAATTGCTCCAAAAAAGTAACAACCCTTAAGAAGATCTAGATGAATGTTTCTGGCATGTCTGGTGACTACAGAACAAGTAAACATTTTAAAGCCATCAGAAGCTAGGACGGCCATATTGGATTTCACATTGCACCGAAAAATAATAACACTTCACTAGAGGAACATTTCTGGCAATTTTGGTGATTTAGTGATTAATTGATTTTTGGTGTTGAATGCCACTTTCAGGTGATTTAGCATGCAATAATTTTGAAGAAGTCTAAAATGTGTCCCCCGGAGTTATTTTGGATTCGCTTCGAACCAACAAATAATTACACTTCTTCATAACCCTTGATGAGCTTTTCTGGCAAGTACTGGAAAAGAAATCATAATCTTCAACTTCTTGAAGGTGGTCAGTATACATATTTGGATGTGATCACGTGATAGTTGGATTTACAACTACCTGTGCAATCAGTGCCTTTTCACCACTGAAGTTGTGAGTTCGAATACCGTTCATATGTCGAAGTGTACTTGATACAACATTATGTGATAAAGTTTGTCAGTGACTTACGGCAGGTCGGTGGTTTTCTCTGGTTACCTCCGCTAAAATTGACCGCCACGATTTAACTGAAATATTGTTGAAAGTGGCGTTAAACACCATAAGTCACCGTATTTTATAGAAGCATAAGAATTAAATAATGTCTCTGTCAATCAGAGGCTAGAGTGGTCATCTTGGATTTCAAACCACTACAACAAACAAACAAAAATGCTGCTTCTGAACCACTAGAGGTATATTTAAGAGAGTATCTTGGATTTCTAATTGCTGTGAAAAGTAACACCTTTTAAGGACACTTAGGTGATAATTTCTGGTAAGTCAGGCAGTTCTGGTGAGGTGGAAAATGTTTCTGCCAATTCGAGGCCAGTCCAGTATCTTGGATTTTGAATAGCTCTGGAAAGTAACAACGTTTCTTCAGAACTCCTATACGAACATATATGGATAACCAGACGACATTATCATCACATGCAATAGTTCTAGGAAAAGAAGTCCAAAATGTCTTGGCCAATCAGAGGTCAGGTCAGGGCAGCCATCTTGGAATTCCAATTGCTCAAAAAAGATATGACACTTCTTAAGGACCAATATATTTAATCAGCGCCATTTTGAAATCTACGTCTATTGTTCAATATTGAACATAGACCATCTTCAAAGAATATCTTTGAGATTCTATGATCATCAACGCAACCTTGTTTTTAAACATGATGCCACCATAGTGACAAGTGGTGGCCAGGATTCCTCTTCGGCTACCAATAAAAGTGAATATGTAAGCAAACAAACAAACAGTAGAAAAGACATCTTTAATAAAATTACAGATAAAAATATAAATGAATTGTAAAAAATTTTTGCTGAGTTTCAGATCATAATAATTATGCTAATGTTATATGTAAATACACAGACTAGAAATTAATAAGCACTTTTGAAAGAAAAATGGAGTAAAATATTTTTCACAAACAATTTCATAATGTACAAATCTATTACAAATACTGAATTTTTTCTCAATTTTATTTCAGAGCAATAGAACTCAGAAAAAAAAAACAATTTCCTAAATTTAATTTTAAAATTTTTAAGTTTTGTTCTATTGCTGTGGAATAAAATTGGGACAATTTAGTGGTGATTTACTATCCCAGTGCATGTGAAATCTGGTCCGATAAGAAAGGTGGCCTCTCTCATAGGGGACAATTTAGTAGTATTGTTTTGTCTCAGTGAAACTGAAATCTGGCCCGATAAGACAGGTGACCTCTCTCATGGGGGACAATTTAGTAGTATTGCATCATCTGTGTAACTGAATTATTATGGCTTGATAAGAGGGACGGCCATTGGTGGGTGTGGCCGTATAAGAAGACTGTACATGCATAAAATATTTAAGGATTGATCGCAATTTTTGTTCGGTTCATGAAAAAATGACCTCAATCAGGTTGTACACACAGGGTTATGCAAGGGTGTGTACAACCTAATTGAGGTTATTTCGAGTGAACTGAAGAAAATAATTTCGATCAATCCTTATAAATTAATTCAAACTTTTATTGTTATAATATTGAAAAATATATTCATTTTTTTCAAAATAAGGCAAATAATCGGAAATAAATTTAAATAACCCCAAACGTGCCTCATTTAAAGAAAATCATCTGAGGACAACGGCACGCAACACCTTGAGAACAAACGTCTATTTTCAGATTCAGTACATATACAAATAACCTCAACTTTTTAAACCAATGAAAACATGTATAAACATGTATAAAATGACATGTGACTCTAAAATTAATTTATATCAAGATAAAAAATAGTAAATATCTTGAGTAGGTACTACCTATTATATATCACAACCAACAACATAAATATAAAAACTTGCTTTTGTCTGTTTATTACTTGTTAAAAAATATTGAGGCAACCATAACTTAAAGGCATATTGTCTACGATTTTTTTTGAAAATTTTTAACTGTCCATAAATGATTTGTTTAAGCTATCATTAAACAGTTATGCTGTAAAATATATGATTGGTGTTCTTTTTTTTGACAAAAAAGACCCAAAACTATCGTTATCGGAATTATTGTCCAGGATGACAAAAAATTCAAAGTGAAAGTAACAGCATCACCTATAAAAACGGAAGTTTGGAATTCTCAGGTGTTTAGCTTTGAGGTAAGGAAAATACTGTTAAGATTCAAACACTTCATGATTGTCACGCTCGTTTAATGTTGTTTGAATCTTAACGTTTCGTAGCGTATTCGCCAATAATTCGGTGTATTTTATGAAGGTCAATATGGAAAACAACAATAATTTTGGGTATGAAAAAATACAAATGTGGTAGACAATATACCCTTAAGAACATACCATTTAACTTTTATGGGGGAGGGGGGGGGGAGACTATATATTTCCTCCAAGCCAGAACATTTTTGTCATATGAAACAAAAGACAATTTTTTTTATATAGAAAAACAGGAATTTTTCATCTAAAAAAAAATAATACCCCCCCTCCTAAAAGTAAAATGGTTGTTTCTCTTATGATTTATACATCACAATCTGGAACAAACTTTTAAATATGCACAACCGTTTGGAATATAGTTTGTAAAATGTTTGTAGTATAAAAATTAAATCATAAGCATTACTATATCTATGTATAAAATCAACCATATAAAAAAATTAGTATGAAACCATTTAGACATCTTGCAAGATTGAATAAACATTAGTACAGGGGGGCTAGGGCTACGTTATTTAATGCCACGTTCAACAATATTTCATTTATATCGTGGCAGTCAGTTTTATTGGTGGAGGAAACCGGATTTCCATGGGAAAACCACCGACCTGTTGCAAGTCATTGACAAACTTTATCACATAATGTTGCATCGAGTACACCTCGCCATGAGCAGGATTCAAACTTACAATGTTTGTGGTGATAGGCACAGATTGCATAGGTAGTTGTAAATCCAACTACCATACGATCACCAACACCACGGCCACTAGACGCCTTGCAAGCTTTAATAAACATCAGTACATGTTCGTACTATATACTCTGTTATCTGAACAGCCCGGAATTTGATTTTGATTGATTTTTGGTGTTTTAATGCCACTTTCAACAATATTTCAGCTATATCATGGCGACCAGTTTTAGTGGTGGAGGAAGCCGGAGTTACCAGAGAGAACCACTGACCATGGGCAAGCAACTGGTAAACTTTATCACTTGTGGCTGCAAGTCGAGTACACCCTTTTTTGTAATCCCGAAATTTGATAAATGGAGGTGAAAACAGCATGTATTTTACCTCTATTGTAATGGAAAATTTGAATTTTATTTTCATAAAATAAAATAAACCTGTTGTATATAATTTGAAGAAAATCCAAATAGGGATTCGATTTAGTGTCCACAAGGACCCGTATAATGCAAGAGGATATTAAAAACATCTTCCTCGTAAAACCCAATGTTAAAATATCTTCTGTGGATGTTGTGAGTTTGATAGTGGATTCAAGCCGTGACGAGTGGACGTTACTTAATACAATTTAATGTGAGGCTGGTCGGTGTAATTCTCTGGTTTCCTCTGACAAAACAACTACGATGACACCCACATATTATTTTGATTAATCGATCGTTTCTTATTGTTAAGCGAACAGTATTTCAGCTATGTTCAAGATGAGAAACTGTTCGTCAATATATAAAAATTATATAGCAATGAGGGAAGGGATGAATCTACTCTGTCAATGACTTTCGACTGCCACTGCAAAAGTTTGGAGAGTTTTATAGGGAGGGAAAATTTGGTTTTTGTAGCGGCTATACAATTTTCAATTCATATAAAAATGTAAATGTTAAAAAATACAAATATTTTGAGTTACTCATATTCGACGAGTTCAACGAGTGATGAGCAATTCTAATACATTTCACCATTAAAGCATAAATATATTATAAAATAAGAAAAAAATATGATACCAGATCTTATAAACATTTTGATATGCAAAATAGCAGACTCGCTGCATGAACCATGTAACTGCTCACCTAGTTCCAGCTGAAATCCCCCTCCCCCTCCCCACCTCCAAAAAAAAAGGCCTATTTGTGCTTATTCAATAAAAGGAATTGTGTATATGTTGAACCTGAGTATGAAATCAGGAATCCTTTTTTGAGGACCATCTGTAGATCATTCTTACAAACCTTTGTTACAAACAGCACTGCTGCATTATGTATCAGCCAAAAAAGCCTGAGTGTGAAATCAGGAATCCTTTTTTGAGGACCATTCGTAGATCATTCTTGCAAACCTTTGTTACAAACGGCCCTGCGGCATTATGCATCAGCCAAAAAAGAAAAGTTGTATGTCCGATCCAATAATGTAATAGAAAAAAATCAATGATTTATTTAGGATCCTTCATAAATCATTATTGACGTTAAGATTCAAAAGGGTGGAAATTGGTCCATGAAAAAACGGAAATGTATTTGCAAACAAAAATTTTGCATTTTCTGTTTAATTTTTACCTTGGTTATGTTAAGATTCAAATGGCTGGAAATTGGTCCATGAAAAAACACAAATGTATTTGCACACACAACTTTGTATTTTCTGCTTAATTTTAACCTTGGTTTTAAAGGACAAGGATCTGGATTTTAACAATGTTTTGCCAGAAAAATGGAGTTAAACCTCAAGGGTAGGCACTCAAAATTATGGCCAGTAGGGTTAGCGAAACCCTTCCAATTTTTGTTCAACTTTAGTTTTGAGAAAATTGAAATGTAAAAATTTTATATAAAACAGACAGAAGGATAGACGGATGCAAAGTGATAGCAAAAACACCTTTAGCTCTAAGCATGACAGATCTTGAATAAATATAATTCTAAAATGTTTCCAATTATTATTAAACTCTCATTTCTTCTAAATATTATTCTTTAAAAAAAGTCAGAAATCTATTATCTTATGATATCTGATCATCATGGCATTTCATAATTAAAGGAGGTGAAAGCAGCAGACATCCTCTAGATTTTACCTCTATTGAAATGGAAAATTTGAATTTTATATTTACATATTACAAAATAGAAGAAAAAAAATACCTCTTTTTCAATAGAAATTGTAAATGATATATTTATAAAATAAAACTGTTGTATATAACACAGAAAATCAAGATAGAGATCTGATTTAGTGTGGGAAAGGACTGGAGGTGAATTAAATTATTATAATAATTTTAATGAATATCAAATAATGTAATTAGCACTGAAGTCTATGTAGAAACCCGAGGATTATGCCTGGCCTTCACCTCCTAACATTTTCTTCATATCACAAACACTAATCATTGATTGATCAATTACATATTGTGTTGTCACTCCAGATAAGAGAATGAGCCACTACAAAAGGAATATTGTCAGGGGCGGTGC
>MJUT01059077.1:1623803-1643692 GCA_002080005.1 Gigantidas platifrons
CTAACTTCAAATCCTGAATCGGCCTTTGATCGTGACCTGTAATGTAATTAATTGATTGATTAACTGGTGTTTAACACTAACTTTAGCAGTATTTCAGCTATTATCATGGTGTTTTATACAATCAAACACAACCTTTTATCTGTACAGCTGTAGTTACTGGAGTTCGTACGGTACAGATGTATCTTTTCGTCTCTGGATCATGTATGTACCTGCTAATCCACAAAGGATTCCCGTGGCTAACATTCCTATTCCTAACCCTGCCATAGAACCTGCAAAATAAGATAAGACATTTAACTTTATTCTGGTTAGTCATAGTTAATTTTCCACGATGATTTTACATTTATCTAACATTATGTACGTTTTCCTTTGAAATTGAAGAAAGTCGCCTGTCTGATACAAGATGTTGTATCACCACACTGTGGTGATAAAAGAATGGTGCGACGCTGCACGAGACATTCTCTGCCGAACTACTTTGACATGGCGTCATATTGGAATGTGAGACAAAACACAGTAACCTGGCATTGGTGAAAGAACGGAAAAAATAACGAAAAGTCATGTGCAAAATGTAGTCTCCCTGAAAGTATTGTACAAATTTTAATTCAACCCTTGTTATTTGTTTAAAATTCGTTTTTATTGAAATGTTAGATAAACTTATTACATACATAGTGTGTTGGTACACAACTTTATATCAGGTCTTGCCTGTTGTGTGAATTAACCGCATCACAACTCGTCAGTATCGCGATTTGTAGTGATACTGGTTCACACAACAGGCTCGACATGATACAAAGTATTGTACCATCACACTGTGTATGTAATGGGTATGTATGTGTATTATAATTTTGGTCCATCACTGATTTACACAGTTTCACAAATCAATTGGGCTATTAGCATTTAAAACAACTTTCAAAAATATTTAAGGGGGTATAAGTGAGCGAGTGATTGTTGTTTAATGCCAAGTGAGCAATTTTCAGCCATATCCTAGTGAGACCGAGTTACATTCGATTAGATGAAGATGATGATGTCGGTTTTTACTAGACCAACACAAACAAATAATCACGATACCGAGTCATCATCAATATTTTTTAGTTATAACATTATTACAAGTTTTATTCACAGCATAACATGGCACCATCGAAGCTGCAATATCACAAAAAAGTTGTCGAATCATTGCAGATAGAGGATGCTTGTAGGCTAAAACATTACCGATGAATAATAAACATGCCATGAATGGACAAATGCGGTTAAAGTACATCCCTTGGCACCGGCAGTCGTTAATTAATCATTGTTTACATTTTGGCACAAAAAACACATTTCATAACTTCCCATATTTATTATAAGATAACCAAAATTTTTAGAAATTTTTAGAAATTTTTTCCCTTATTTTTGAAACTTCAAGTGACTGGAGTTACACTGACTATAGGGCCTAGGGCTATTCCACAGGCACTTGTGTTTCTGTGAAAAAATATATATGATAATATATGGTATATATTTTTTCACAGAAATAAGTGCCTGTGGGCTATTCTGAAATATAAAATATGAATGCATCATTTTAATAATTTTCATTGTTGAAGCTCCTTGCTAAAATATAAAAGCTATAGGATGTTCGCCGTGATGTCACAGGTTTTAAAATTTACCTGTGTGGTGGGCAGGAAATCAAAAATTTCGCTTGTCTTTCAATGAAGGCTCAACTTTAAATTGTCATTATTATTTTGTTATTTACGATAATTTAATAATTCTTTCAGAAATGAAAATTATATAGCGATAATTTATTCACATCGAAGGTTTGATAAAAATATTCAGAATAAAAAGATTGGAAATTCAATCTTGTTTTGTTTAGTTTTGAAGCGTAAATATGCACTATTTCATATTAGAATTATGAATTTATCATATCAAAATAAAAAAAATGTAAACTGACAGACCATATATGAATTGTCTTAAGTCTCTAAAACAATTAACAGAACCAAAATTGGTTTGGAAATAAAAAAGTTATAAAAGTTTAAAAATTTGTTACTTTCCTGTCAATTACGTTATTGTTTCACTGCCAACCAATTATTTGTTTAATGACATGCAAATTAGTGAATATGACATCACTAATGAGATTGACGAACATTCCTATAGGGAAAGTTTTTAAATAAAAAGTTATGAATTGAATCATGCATATGACAGAAAGAATTTAAATATCAACAACTTGAACAGTAAAAAGAATTTATTTGATTTTTAAATTACCTCCCTTGTATATGTAATATTGGTACAAAAATTAAAATATCTATATTCATGTATTATCTAACAATAAAATTATTATAAAAAAATCTATATTTTCATTATTTTCAGATTTGCAAAGACAAATTCTCATACAAAATTACTTATTTACAAAATAATTGCAAATCTAAATTATTCATTATACCTTTTTAACATGTACAATTCAAAAGTACTTGATTATTTGAATACATATATTAGTTTTGGAAAGTCGCCGTCAAAAACCATAAAAAAGTATTAGTTTTAGATATCTAATTTGTGTTTTTGAAAGACTACTGTGGGTGAGAGCTTGCAGTTAATTATAACAAGTAAGTTACATTTAACCAATTCACACATTTTGAAGAATTACCAGTCACAAAATTTAGCATATACAGCAGTAGTAACTGATGCCAGACAGATTTTTCTCTTCAGAAAACATTATCTTATTTTGAATGCAGAAATATAATAACCAATCAAATCACCGTTTTCAAATTTTTAATTGTTACAAGCTTCTACATTCAAAGTAGATTGATTACTTAGATATATTGGCTACATATTGTGTTTGAACAGCTCAAATATATATCATAGAGTCAAATGTAGATAAGGATTTGATTTGATTTGATTTGATTTTTGGTGTTTAACGCCACTTTCAGCAGTATTTCAAGCAACTGGTAAACAATATCACTTGCGGCTGCAAGTCGAGTGCACCCTTTTTGTAATTTACAAAGCCGAGTGCAAACCCATGCCGTATTGGTGATAGGCTTGTATGAGTTCAAGTTAGGTAATCCAACTACCTAACTCATTGAGCCACCCGGGCCCTCTGTATGCAATTTGGGACATTTCTGCATGGTATTAGTTGAGATATAAGACTTTCAAGTGAGATGGGTGAAATTTCATTATGACCTTTCTTGGTATAATATACCATATGTAGGGATTAGGAGAATTTCAATTAATAATTATGTGATGAGAATGTTTCTCTACCTAAGGTCATAGTGTGTTTATTACCACCTCTGCTAACTGTATTAGTGCAGAGATCTCCTTTAGCTCAGTTGGTAGAGTGATGGCTTACAATGCAAGAAGTCCAGGGATTTTTTAAAGAGATAAAACACACTCTACAGTTACAATTGTATAACAGGAAAGCAGATTTTAAACAAAGACTTGAATTTTGATTTTGATTTATTGTGTTTAATGCCACTTTCAGCAATATTTCAGCTGTGACCAGTTTTAGTGGTGGAGGAAGCCAGAGTACCCAGAGAGAACCACCGACCATGGACAAGCAACTGGTAAACTTTATCACTTGCGCCTGTGAGTCAAGTGCACCCTTTTTAGCAATTTACAAAACCAAGCACGAACCCACGCCGTATTGGTGATAGGCTTGTATGTGTTGTTAGGTAATCCAACTACCTAACCCACTGAGCCACCCGGGCCCAGATTTTAAACAAAGATTTTAATTACTTCCCAATATATATTCAAACATAAGTAAACAAACAATATGTTATCAAATAAGAAATAAATGGGAGAATTTTTCTTTGATCTGATAGTGATATTGCCAGTATTAACTTGGTAACTCTGATATTGAAAACTATCGACCAGTGCGACATCACTATTACGAGCTAGCAGGACTGAAAAACCGGGGTTTGAGTTCTCCACCATATTACGAGCTAGCAGGACACAACGCGTGCCCTGCAACAATCACATATTAAAAATACAACAAAAACACATCTGCTGCCATTTCATTTATTAAAGTCAAGATAAAACATCGAAACTGTCCGGAACGCCCCAGCGATTCCGGACAATTATATTATTTTACCTGTGACTTCATCAACCAGAATTTAGGAATATAACATCACTTTATGTTCTTTTTGAAGGTCTCAACATATATGTACATTATCACTAGTATCACAGCTCGTCTTATCGGACTCGTTGTCGTATTAGATCATTTCTGTCTCGACCTTCAAAACTGATGCTATTCTGTATTTATTTATATAAAATCAATTACTTGGGAAATTATTGAAAATATTAAAATTCTATTCAACTTTTTTTTACATGAACACTTTAAAAGGATTTGTTTATTTTGACCTAAGCAAATGGCACCTGAAATATACTAGAGTAATTTGATAGTCATTTAGCAAGTCAATAAGGTATTTGATGCTTGTATTTATTTTTAAAAATAAACATGCCACATCTTTGGACCTCTTGTTTCTATAGAGTGATGACAACACAATACTTGACCCTTGTGTTAGATGAGCTGAAAAGCTATTAATGTTAATAAATTTCTGCCAAAAAATTCCTTAGAAGACCACAACTTAAATTGGAAAGCATATAATTTGAATTTTGATTTTAATTGCCTCCCTTGTATAAATTTTCTTGATAGCAAAATGGATAAAAATCTATATTTGAATATAATTTAAAATATAATATATTGTTAAAAAAATAAATAAATGTCTTATTTTCACATTATTATATATTAATTATAATATAAAATTGATTATTTGGAAAATGATTGAAAATATTAAAATTCTATTAAACCTTTTCAATATGCACATTTCAATATGATTTTCTTATTTCGATAGCATTGAAATATTAGATATATACTCTATAGTTTTTGATAATTAATACAGGTTGAAACTTGTAATTAATATATAACTTCTAATTACACCTTATATAAGAACCCTGGGTTTTGATTGGTTAATATTAGCCAGTGTATTTTTGGAGTATGTTCATATTTAGGATTAATTTCGTTCATTTTTAACCACTGCTGGGATATTTTCCATGAGTAAATACCCCTCCCAAACAGTAACACGATATATCTGTTCAAAATTTTGCTATCCGTGTTTATCATGAATATAGAGTACAAAATGTATTTTAAAAACAATGCTGTAGTTGTGGTTCCCCCTTTTTTTTTTATGTTCAATGATTTGAGGTAAGAGGTGATCGTTGGTTTTGTTGATATTGGTGGAATTGTTGACCATCACTGTTTAACTACTTTCTTGTCATAATGTGGAAAATACTTGCATGACCAAATCATTTCACTAACAAGGGCGGCTTGAGCTTATAAAACTAGTTTATTTGTATTGAAGTGCCTGTACCAAGCCAGCTAAACTGAGCTATCACAGTCATTCCCTAGGTCTGTCAGACATGTGGCAATGTCCAGTAAAAACTGTTTTAGTCCATTAAAAGGTTATTCATTACTGTACCACATGACCAGTAGGAATCTGAGCACCTCCTCTATGGAGTATGTGAATGTCCTGTAAACTTGATGCTGTGTTCAGTAATTTGTTCTCCCTTACTGGACAGAATGTCCATTCAACTTCAATTTACCGTGGAAAACACTGCTATCATTCATGTATATTATGTGTGCTTAGGGGGCATCCATTTTGGCTCTTTGTATGAGTTTGTCTGTCTCGACCCTCAAATATGCCGTTATTCTATATATACAACCACTCTACAATTCGCTACCCTCACTTACTGCCATCCAATACAATATCTAAATTTCCAAAAATCATGTCGTTTATCTGTAAATTTGTCCTGTGATATTTTGCAGACCGCACCTTATCATCTGATTTTATTTTATTTATGTGTTTTACGCCTCTTTCAGCAACATTTCAGCTATATCATGGCGACCAGTTTTAGTGATGGAGGAAGCCGGAGTACCGGAGAGAACCACCGACCATGGGAAAGCAACTAGTAAACTTTATCGCTTGCGACTGCTCCCTTTTTTGTAATATACAAGGCCAGGCGCGAACCCACGCCGTATTGGTGATAGGCTTGTATGAGTTGTTAAGTAATCCAACTACCTAACTCATTGAGCCAAGCATAGCTTAGGCCAAAAGGATTGATTGATTGATATTTAACGTCCAGCGAGCAATTTTTCAGCTATATTCAGGACGAGAATAATTTAAACGCCACGGGACTCGAAACAAGGAAATGTGATGGGTAGGGACGAAGAATTTTGCCAGTGCAACAGGTCTCCTATGGACCATTCATCATGAGCATAATGAGCTGTTACACTGGGTTCTTTAAGGTGCGAAGAGGGTGGCAATCTCTCAACATGGGACCTCGGTTTTATTTACGTCTCATCCGAAGGACGGGGTTGGTTGTCAATTTATACATCCCGCACAACCGACGCCCCTTCAAGCCGAAGAAGCTCTCGGTCCCATTTCTACACCCCGGGTTTCCCACGAGGTTGACCCCTTTTAGAGGACTAGTGCCTCTAGGACGGAGAAACCTGGTGCCTATTCTACCCCAGGCACACCCTCTGGGAGGGGGTTAGGCCAACAGGAAGCAGTATAATGAGGGTATAATAGATATTAATGTCTGACAGAAATACAAATCACACTAATAAATCACACAGTAAAACATGTCTAATCCAAACTTGAATAAGCCGGTATCTTGTAAATAAAGTCCAAATGTAGGAACTCTTTGTGTTTATTTAACCTCTATAAACTGAATACCTGTTTATTCCGAACACAAAAATTGGTCCCAAGAACGTTTGATTTAAACAGATTTCACTGTACAATTCTAAAGACTCCATATTTACCTGAACTGTATCCCTGTTCTGTTTTACTGGTAGATTTTACTGGTTGCTGTTTGTAAAGTGATGTTTTTACAACTGGTAAACTCTGACAAAGAAAAAAATAATTCTTCATAAGTCATTGGTAAACAAAATTTTAAGTTTTAAATTTTTATTTGATTTACATTATTACACTGAAATAGGTCACCAGAATCGATTGTTTCTTAAATATGGCGATTGGACGACTGATCAAAAAGTATTATTGAAGGCACAATGTTTGTTTCCCAAGTTCAATTCCCAAGCCCGAAATTTGGCAGCTATATCAGCAAAAAAAGAGCATTCGTCATTGAAAAAATTAATACAGGTTTGTGATAAAAAGACTGGCTTTGAAAATTAAAAATTATCATCATTCAATGCAGCAAGGGGCTGTTGTGGCCATGATCGTATGGTAGTTGGATTTACAACTACTTATGCAATCAGTGCCTATCACCACTGATGTTGTGAGTTCGAATCTTGATCAAGGCGAGGTGTACAACATTATGTGATAAAGTTTGCTAGTGACTTGCGACAGGTCGATGGTTTTCTCCAGGTCTTCCGGTTTCCTCCACCAATAAAACTGACCGCCATGATATAACTGAAATATTGTTGAAAGTGGCGTTAAACATCACTAGTGACCATCAAACAATTAATTACAAATTCTTTTGAAAGCAATCATATAATAAGGTTATATATTACATATAATGCAAGTCCTTTGATCAAAGGGAAATAACTCAAATTATTTTTTTTCTTGATGACAACAGTGAGTTTCTGTCATCTGAAAACACAATTTGTTTTCTGTATTTTATGCTTCACTGGTTTTGCTTTGTCTATCAACTGTTCCCTGAAATTGATATTTTATGGTTCACTGATTTTGTTTTGCTTATTCAGATTTTTTTCTCTCTCGTTCTGTTCTAACTGGTATTTTTACTTTACATTATTGCAAACACATTGTTCAAGCAAAATAGTCTTTCCTACAAACCTGATTTTCTAATTTGACGGTAGTTCCTGCTTTAATGGCTGACTCTAGGTTACTAAAAGCCTCTTGTAAGCTTGGTGTACTGTTTGTATTACTATGTCTTCCTGCTGCAATAGACAGATTCTCATTAAAAATTATTTTCGACACAAAAACAAACGTCTCTCCTCAAATATTCATCCATTTTTCAGGAAAGATACCTTCTAATTGTATGTACAAACATTTTGATTTGATTTGATTTTTGGTGTTTAATGCCACTTTCAGCAATATTTCAGCTATATCATGGCGACCAGTTTTTAGTGGTGGAAGAAGCCAGAGTATCCGGAGAGAACCACTAACCATGGGCAAGCAACTGGTAAACTGTGGCTGCAAGTCGAGTGCACCCTTCTAATTGTATACGTGTACAAACATTTTGATGAGATACTCCAAGTCAAAAGGGAAATAACTCCTTCTCAAACAGTCCAATCCTTCTTCCTTACTGTAAAATACTTATTTGTAGAGAACTAATTTTAGTGGGTTTGGCAGGTCAACCGATCTATGAATTTAAGAATCCAATACAGGATGTTTTATTTTCATTAACGGGAACAACAGGAAACTGGAGGCCCAATCAAAAACAAGAATTGCCTGTGGTGGCCATGTTTGTTAACGGATCAGGACGAAATGTGCAATCTTTATAGATGACCTTCCATAGATGCTTCCTACCAAGTTTCAGTTCATTTGGATAAGTGGTTTTAGAGGAGAAGATTAAAATGGGAAAAGTTAACGGACGACAGACGTCAAGTCATGGCAAAAGCTCACATTGCCTTTGGAAAAGTGAGCTAAAAATTATTAACGCAATTTCTATATCTAAACTAGGAAGAACTGTTTTAGATACCTAAAACTTGTGTCTCCCCTTAATGCGGCCATCTCTACAACAACCTATCTCGAAAGACAAAAATATTATGGCCTGAACAATTAAATACTATTTAAAAAACAATTATTTTACCTTGAGGTCAAAGATCAAGGTCCCACAAAGGTCATTATGGTACACGACACACCACCTTATGGTCATGCACCCACATACCAAATATCATTGACCTATCTCTAAAGACAAAAATGTTATGGCCAGGACAAGAAAATACTATTTAAAAACAATTATTTGACCTTGAGGTCAAAGGTCAAGGTCCCACGAAGGTCATTACGGTACGCGACACACCGCATTATGGTCATGCACCCACATACCAAATATCATTGACCTATCTCGAAAGACAAAAATGTTATGGCCCGGACAAGAATACTATTTAAAAAACAATTATTTGACCTTGAGGTCAAAGGTCAAGGTCCCACAATGGTCATTATGGCACACAACACACCGTCTTATGGTCATACACCCACATACCAAATATAATTGACCTATCTGAAAAGACAAAAAAGTTATGGTCCGGACAAGCTTCGCTGAGAAGCAGAAGAAGCGGAAGCGGAAGAAGAAAAAATCAGACTAAAACAATATGTCTCCCTTCATTCGAAGGGGAGACATAATAATTTCATTTTGGAAAATCGGTAACCATGAATATAAGACCCCACAAATATGCTATACAAGTAACTGATGATGATGTCTGAAATAATTACCATCTTTTCTTCAACAGATACTTACGTGGCATAGGAGATTTATCTAGAAGTATGAAATATACACTAACAGTATTGTCAATTAACCCTGTGGAAATCTACAATAGAGAAATATTTTATTTAATTACATAACAAATTTTTTTCTCTGTCTCACTTGTTTGGAAATTGGTAGAGCTATAATACCCAAAATCAATACCAACGTTTATGCAATGCCATGGATTATTGTGATAAAAATTCAGAATGATTGATTGATTTTTGGTGTTTAATTCCACTTTCAGCAATATTTCAGCTATATCATGGCGTCCAGTTTTAGTGGTGGAGGAAGCCGGAGTACCCGGAGAGAATCACAGAGCCTGGGCAAGTAACTGGTAAACTTTATCACTTGCTGTTGCGAGTCGAGTGCACCCTTTTATGTAATTTACAAAGCTGGGTGCAAACCCATGCCGTATTGGTGATAGGCTTGTATGAGTTGTTAGGTAATCCAATTACCTAACTCATTGAGCCATCCGGGCCCACAGTATATAGAAGCGAAGATTGGTCTAATAGAACTTAAGTTAAAACACAGAATCCATTTTGTCTACAGATGTACACAATGACAATGAGACCCATAACATAAAATCCATCACCAAATTTTTGCAGTTGTATAAAAGAATTTATATTTACAGTCAAACCTGTCGTAACGGTCACCTTTATATAATGGTCACCTGCTCATAACGGTCACTTTCGTGCTCTCCTGGTGCATTGTACTATATTTTAATTCGATATAGCGGTCACCTGTTCAATGCGGTCAGCGGTCACCATTTATAAGTAATTTTCAGTGTAAAATTCTATGTATAACAGTCAATTTTATTTTAAAAATAATACCGGAAGTGATTTCGGAAGATCGGTATTTTTCTCAAATGTACCAAAAATCCTGAGGTGTTACAAAATATATTGACTAATTTAATTAGTTAAATAAACAAACACACTTTGTTTTGTGAATCGTAAATGACATAAAGGACAGTTTATACCCGGGCATTATTGGGGATTTTTATTCATTACGACGAGAATAGAAATTCACTCACCAAAAATATTTGGTATCTGGTGCATCATGTCAAAATCATCAACATCCGTAAATAGGAAAGCTTTGAAATTTGACAACAAAGTGAAAGCAATAAATCATTGTGATGTTGGGAAAAGTTGCCGGGCTGTGGGCGAGGAGATGGGTGTTGGTCATACCCAGATAATGAACATTCTTTAAAGAAAATGCGAGATTCTTTACGATTTTGAAAACAACGTTCCCAGTTCAACCTCGTGTTACTAGAAATTTACGATTTTGAAAAACAATGCTTCCAGTTTAGTATACTTTTGTTTATTAAATATCTTTATTTATTTATTTGTATGTTTTATTCAAATCATATCATATTGAGATAATTTCATTAACAATAAATGTATTTAAAACCAGAGTAAAATTACGACAGGAACAAAATAACCAGTAAAATATTATTAAAAACATAAGATGTAATGAAAAATGTTTATTTACAACTAACGTGCAATATTTTGTCAAAAAATCAAAACCCTTCACATAAAGGTCACCTGTATATAGCAGTCATTTTATCAATTTCCCCCAGGTGACCACTATAGACAGGTTTGACTGTATATAATTCTAATATGATTTACATAATTAGAAATCCTATACTCTTAATTGGGTATAAGCACTAATATGGAGGTGGGGTTTTTGTCAGTTTATTTTTCGAGAGACGATGTTCCTTCAGACTTTTATTTGTTTGTGAGTGAATCGGTCCAGGTTATACATCAATAAACTCTGGAAAAAATGTGCTTAATCGTATATTTTTTTTTCCATTTCGGACTATGGACTCTGGGCTGTCATGGTCCTATTGTATTTAGATTTACAACTACCTATGCAATCAGTGATTATCACCGCAAACATTGTGAGTTCAGGTAAGGTGTACTCGATAAAACATTATGTGATAAAGTTTGTCAGTGGTTTTCTCCGGTTTCCTCCACCAATAAAACTGACTACCACAATATACTGTATAGGGCTATATATCTGCGGTATCAAAACTTGGCAGTTTAAGTACCAATCTTATAGTCTTTGGTTTGACCCAACTGGACCTCGAACCAATGACCTACCTCATTTGAGACGAGCATGCTAACCATTACATTACTGATACAGTTATATCTAAGGAACAAGAATGAATTCACAGTATACAATCTGATACTTACATATAAATCAGAGATTCTTGTAGGCTGTATTTTGGCTGTTTTACTAATAAACTGGTGAATATGATTCAAATACAACAATTTCTTTGATAGAACTGACATAGGGTCATCTGGAATTAGTAGAAACTATTATAATATTACAAAAAGGAGGCCACAGGGTTTTAGCTTTTAATGCCTCTTTCAACAATATTTCAGGTTTTCATGTATCGTGGGGGTCAGAAAACCACGTACAAACATTATCACATTACTGCAGGCATTTCAATTAGGGAGGGTACCAGGTACTTTTACCAATTTAAAATGGTAATTCATAATTGGTACCTCCTAATTTCAAAGAGTGTTGCATGGGTGAAAGTGAATTTTCCTGAAAATCCTGAAAATTACGACGGGGGTCGTTGGGGCCACTAAAGACCCCCTAGTGGGTCCAGGGGGCGAAGCCCCCGGAAAAATATGAGATTTGAGGTTTACCAGACCATCCAGAGATGAAAATATTTACCTTGTTTTTGGGAAGAAAAGTCCTCGTGTCCATCTCAATTTCATGATTTTCCAGGGTGTTGGATATTATAAAACAGGAAATGCTAGCGAATACGCTAGATTGCTTTCCTATAATGTATGTATCTGCTTTGTTTTTCTGATGCTTTCAATTAACATCGATACCCCTGACAAAGTTGTATTTTTCTTAAGAGTTTGGGTGCATTTAACGTGGCTTGTCTCTTTACTGTGCAACCGGAAACTCTTTTTTCCCCTGAGTTTCCATATTTTATCGTTTTATTGCATATGATGCAAAAATAACAAGCGGGAACATCCACCTTAACACGCCAGTCTCTCCATTCCCGTCCTCGACTGTCCTTTTCATTCAACCATGCCCATCGCCAACGGTTTGTTAATCCTTTATCAATTTGTTCGGTCCTGTTGTCATTTTCCGACAAGAAACGCATGCTGTCACCGTACGACTTATTTCCGGTATGTCGTAAAATAAATCGAGTTATCTCCCGTTGACTGTCGTAAATGTATGAAAATACAACGATTCTGTTTTTTGTTCCATCGTCACAAAATCTCCGATAAAATTTAACTAAAAATAAAACGTTTTCACATAATTTCGCTACAAACCGTAATATTGTTCTTTCTCAAGTTTAAAAAACTGGATGAAAATAATTTTTTGACAAAAAATGGACCTCACCCCCCCTCGAAAATTTCTCAACGGATTTACACGATTCACAAAATCGGCCTCACCACCACCCCTCAAAAATCCGGAAATCCGGCAAATTCCAGAAAACTTTCACCCATGGTGTTGTATAAGACATTCATGAAAAATGTTAAAATTTTAAGAAAAAGTACCGCCTGCGAATAGCGAAATCCTGGTACACTTGAAAAATATTGAAAGCCCTATTATTGTATCAAGCATACCATTGAAACTCACAACCTTTAGCGGTGATAGGCACTGATTAGTAGATGTAAACTCCCTCACTGTCCTTCTTAATCATACAAGTAGGTCTCTTCAATTTTACTGAATTATTTGAGGGTAATCTATGGCCAGAGGTACAATATACTAAAGATATTACTGAAATATTGTTGAGTGGTGTTTGAGAACTATAATAGTGGTTAACTGATCAAAGCAAACTGTATAATATCCCCAGCCTTCAATCTGCTCTAAAAAAAACCAACCAACAACCTTTAGTGTGCATGACACGTTTCTTGGTTTCTGAAATTATAAAAAAACAACCAATTACCTGTCTGTATTGCTAGATGTAGCTGTTTAAATGTAGAATCTTTTGTATAACACTGTCTAATGTCAAATCTAGAAGGATCGATTCTGTTTGGTATATAGTTGTAAATATTTGTGTAGCTTTCAATTGTAGATTTTGACTGAAATAAATTGAGAAAAAAATCATCTACCAATAAATAAATTATAGTGAGTAAGTAATTGTTGTTTAATGCCAATTTCAGCTGTATCATGGCGAAAGCAAGTTACATTTCAATATATTTCAAAGAAAAATAATAACATTTTAGCATTTGAAAAAATGTGGACCCCCTTTACAATATATTTTCCACTGAGCATGATTTTGTTTGTTTGTTCATATCATTATAAGTTTTTGATAAATAACGGAAAAAGTGGTAAAAGCCGTAATTTAACTCGACCTTCCTTTAAAATTCCCTGATATTGTGTATAAATTTCAAATGATTTATGTAAGGGGAATTTTACATATAAGAGCGGAAACCAAATGTAAAACATATGCAAGGATACGGGTAAAATGGTGCCCTACGAAGGAAGGCATAAAATATATCATCTATGTTGGTAGGAATTGCCTTTTTTACACTAGCACAAGAGTAACATGATAGGTGCCACTAGCGGAGCAGGAACTGATTACCCTTCCTGCACACTAGAGTTCACTCCCTGTTTTTAGTGGAGTGCGTACTGCTCAATCTTTAGTTTTATGTGTAATGTTTTGTAGTTCATTGTTTGTCCTTTTGTCCTTTATTTTTGGCCATTGTATAATCAGTATTTCTTCAATTTATGGCTTTTGATTACCCCTTTGCTATCTTCAAAATTTTCTTATTGCCCTCTTTAGTTATGTGACCTTAAAAACAATGTAATCTGATTACATCTTAGTTGGCTTACCTGTGTATTATGGACATCACCGATTGAGGTATAAATTCCAACAGGTACAGGTGTCGAATCTGAAGTAATTGTTATAGGACCTGGAATACTATGGTCAATCTGAAAAACAAAATTTATTATTTACGACGGAAAAAGTGAGCGAATGATTGTAGTTTAATGCTAAATGAAAAAATTTTCAGCGTGAGCAAGCTACATTTCAATGAGTTGATGATGATGACGAAGTCCGCTCTGCACTAGACCAACACGCTTAGTTGGTTTTTAAAGTGTTAGATCACTGAAACAATAGTCTGCAGGTAGAAATGTTACTCCACTCGGACACATTATCCTGATTCTAAGCCAACCGGTCTTTACTTTTACTCCTTAATGCTGCATACTTAGCATAGAAGCAACAAATGTCAATTTTAGTCTTTGGTTTGACCCGACATGTGCTCGAACTTAACACCTACAGCACTGGAGGCGAGAACGCTTATACCAACAAGGGGAAAATTATTGTTGAATATCTTAATACATTGGGTAAGGATTATTAATTATGGATGACTCTGCATTTAATGCTCAACAATATTTCAGTTATATATAGGGGAAAGTTTTATACGAAACCCAATTCTAGTGCAATTACACATATTATATAACACACTATTTCATTGGCTACTGTTTGTGCTCAAATCAACAGTTGACATATCGTAATATATGAACACTGGCATGACCCCAAACGGGATATTGTTAGATGTCATTGTTTTAGCAAAGTAAATTGTAAAAAAGAAGATACAACAAACATCTAATTATAATTTTAAAGGCATATTGTCTACCAAAATCGTAATTTTTTCATACCCAAAATTATTGTCGTAAATGATTTGTTTAAGCTATCATTAAACAGTTATGCTGCAAAAGATACGATTTGTGTTCTGTTTTTTAACAAAAAAGACCCAAAGCTATCGTTATCGGAATTATTTCCAAGATGACAAGATGTCAATTTACCCCGACTCTATTCATATGACCTTCTATGTAAACCCGTCCTGAGCATGCACACTGTTTAGAAACAATAAACAACATGTGGTTCTTGGGCAAAAGAGAAAGTGTCAACATGTGGAAGAAAGCAGACTTTGACGGATTCAGAGAGAAAGAGGAATAGAAGTGCAGTATCTTCCAAATGGAACAAATGCAGGATATATGTAGGAGATCAGTTGGACTGTTGGAACGAACTGAAGGAAGTGCTACTCGTCCAAACTCACGCTGAAGTAGCAAAGATTTTGCTTGATATGTAAGCCGAGGCATGTTGCCTTCTTTTCTCAATCGTTTTTCATATTTTATGAATTTTTGATGATGTCTATGATCATTTTCGGTAGATATTATTAAATATATGTAATTTTGCATGCTGCAGCATCCGGGCTACTGGCATAAAAATAGATTTGGCTTCGCTCAGGTCAGTGCATAATTAATTAGCTTCCAGTAACGATGGTCAGCTTTTTTAAATCGAAAAAAAACAACGTTTCGTAGCGTATTCGCCAATAATTCTGTGTTTAATCTTCATTTTATGAAGGTCAGTACGGAAAACGACAATAATTTTGGGTATGAAAAAATTACGATTTTGGTAGAAAATATGCCTTTAATTCGGTTGTTTCGAATCATTTCCATTCCGTCAAAATTTTGTTATTTTCGTCTGCCAGATCACGTGATTTCGATGGAACTGCTGGTCCTGAGCTTCCGGTGTCAATGTACACAACAAAAACTCCAATCGATATATGCCGTTTTAACGTTCGATTCTCAAGTTAAAAATATCTTAACATTTTCTGTAAAAGGCAGATATCAATTAAATTATTTTATTTGTATCAAAGACTTCAACGCAGAGACAAATAATTCTTTAAAATTAAATTTATTTTTCTTTCTTTATTTGCAGCTGTCAGCATCATGAAAGGAAAACGATCTGCCTTTATGTATATATTTCTTATATAAGACAGATAGCGGGGTACCGAACACCAGTATTTATTCAGCGGTTTCCTTGGCGTCTCCATATTACAATTACTTATAATCTACCGCATCTACGACTATGATATGCTGACGTTGTCACAGTAATAGTGTAAACACCGGAAGTCGCCTGTTCAGACGTCAAGACACGAAACAGACGGAACGTGGTCGGAATTGACATGATTCGAAACAACCGAATTAGATTGGCCAAAGGAAACCTGAATACCTGTAGAAAACAAAAACTTGCTGCAAGTCACTGACAAACTTTATCTGTGTAGTATTTTGTAGATCGTTGTTTGTCCCTCTTTTTCGCCATTGCATTGTCTGTCTTTCTTCGATTTACAGCTTCTGATTACCCTATTGGTGTCCTCAAACTTTCCTTAAAGGGATATTGTCTACCAGCTGCGTATTTTTTTCATACCCAAAATTATTGTCAATTTCCGTACTGACCTTCATAAAATGAAGATTAAAAACCAAATTACGCTCCGAAACGTTGTTTTTTCGATTAAAAAAGCTGACCATCGTTACCAGAAGCTAATTAATTATGCACTGACCTGGGCGAGGCCAACTCTATTTATTTATCTATTTTTATGACAGTAGCCCGGATGCAGCATGGATATTCAGGTAAGTTCCACATGTTAACACTTTCTCTTCCGACATGTTTATTGTTTCTAAGCAGTGTGCATGCTCAAGACGAGTAACATAAGAAGGTAATATGAATAAAATTACATTCTTGTCATCCGAACAATAATTCCGATAACGATAGTTTTGGTTTTTTTTTGTCAAAAAATCGTATCTTTTGCAGAATAACTCATTTTATGAAGGTTAGTACGGAAATGGACAATAATTTTGGGTATGAAAAAATTACGCAGCTGGTAGACAATATCCCTTTAAGTTAAAAGTTACTATGAGCTATCCAAGGTATACTTCTTCAAGTTCGAGATTTCGAGGTTCTAACAAGGATAACGTTGACTGATTTTGTCTGTTTATATATTTATGGGTTTTAACTTTCCCTTTGGAGGATTGTTCGGAGTTCGGTAATTTTGTTATTACCCTTATTTACATATTAAAATGCACACATTTGTATTGTGTACACCTTGGCAAACTCAAAACTTCAGTGATATATAATCAAACTTCCATAATTAGGGTTCATATTAAATCAAATTTTTTCTTTCAGCTTCTACTCTACATAGACCCATGGTGACCAAGAGACTTTATACAGTTAGGGAATATAACAATAATGTATAGACCTTTTGCACATTCACGACTTCATTCTAAAATTATGTTTTTATGCCGTTTTATACAAGTTATTTCCCAAAATGGTGCTGGTCTAACAAGAGCAATGGAAAGGACAACAAATTTGAGTATTATTTTCTCATAATGATTTATTTAATTTTTGGTGTTTAACACCACTTTCAGCAATATTTCAGCTATATCCTGGCGACCAGTTTTATTGGTGGAAGAAGCCGAAGTACCCAGAGAGAACCACCAACCATGGCAAGCAACTGGTAAACTTGCTGCTGTGAGTAAAGTGCACCCTTTTTTGTAATTTACAAAGCCGGGTGCGAACCCACGCTGTATTGGTGATAGGCTTGTATGAGTTGTTAGGTAATCCAACTACCTAACTCATTGAGCCAGCCACCTGGGCCTTTATTTTCTCATAATGTGTAGATATTTGAACCTTGTAAAAAATCAGAGGATAATAATTTTATAGCAAATTGAAAATTCACAAGTTGTTACAACATTAAAATCTTGAACTGATTATATGTTATTTTAATTGAACATTACATGACAGGGAGGTCTTTCTGCCAGCCTTAAAGGGAACTAACTCCTGCAAAACGTATATTTTTTTAATCGAAGTCAGAAATGTTCAAATAGAATGATTGCAGGATTAAAACCACTTAAAGTGGTACCATATACACTTCAGGTAAAATTTGATCTGCTTGTTTAATTTTCTTATTTTTTTGGCAGTGTGTTTGAATATATCCACTGTAATAAATATCAAAATTTTAACAAATTCCAACCAACAGACTCAGAGCTATAAATTCACTAGCCACATAGCAGCTTTTCTCTCTGTGGTTTTGATCACAGAGATGCTTGAAATCTTCATACAAACATCATATGATCAAAACGTTCAATTGATTTTAAAGAGTTATCTCCCTGTAGTGTATGGTACCCCCTTAAATTCTTCTCCCTCAAGCATAGGTGACCTTAGTCTATTTTGGCTATCCTGTTTAGGCCCTTTTGATCACGAATAAAGTATTTGGCTTTTCGATCTTTCGATTTTGAGATCACCTGATGAAGGTTATTCCAGAAACCTAAATTTGATATCTACATTTTCATTAGCCAATCAGACCCCTACATTTAATTTATCTATAATGGGAGTACAAACCTGTTTAAAGTATATTTCATGAATAAAATTTGTAACATTGTCTATTTTACCCCAGGACTCGACAGGCAAACCTCTGTAGATTTTCTGTAAATTATAAAAAAAAATCATGTTAATAGATCTAGACATATTAATGGATTTCTTATTAAAATGTCATACAACAATCCTCCTCTGATAAGGCAATGAATAATTACATTAGTTCCATTTTTCATTGAAATGTTACAATATGATTGGTTATGAAGTGGTCACATGATTATAAAAGAGATGTTTTACATCCCAATAAAACTAAAACCCGAACTTGTATGTGCCTCCATAACGACGTCAGATGTAAACAATTAATGGCGTAGTAATTTCCAACAGCAAATAATCTAACACAAATAAAATTCACAACGAAAATTTAAACTATATTAAATTCTGGTGTGATTTAAATGTAATTATAAGAATTGAATGCATTTTTTGTGTGTTTTTACACGCCAATAAAACTACAAAAAATGCATTCAATTCTTAAATAAGTGTATTCAATAAGAGGGACGACCTCTCTTGAAGGGGATAATTTTATGCATGTAGAAATCTGAGGGATGATTTTCCTTGGGAGTGGTTTAATGAGAGGGGGACTAATGCATTAACTGATTTCGTTATAAAATGTCATAACAGTTAAACAAATTCTAGATGGTGACATGGGTACTGGGTACTGATGGCAGTTACCTGGGGCTCAAACAACAGAGCTGTGCAACATGTTCCCAGGTGGCTGATAGGGGTACCCTCTCGATGGGGAATGGAGGGGTTGCCACATTATAATGCAGAAAGTCTGTGACTGTTGGGCAAGATGTTTCAAGAGTGACACACTCCCTACAAGTTAAAAGCTTCTTTTGTAGATTAAAACAAAGTAAGCACATTACAGCCACTACAAAAAAGTTGAAATTTTCTTCCGTATCCAAGTCTCCATACTGTTACATTGACAGTCAAACGTCAAAAAGGATCTGTTAACTACAACTTAAGTTATTACCCAGAAACCATTGTCTACAATCATGGACGATGACTACCACAGCACAATACCATAATATGACTGGAAATTTTTAAGGCTGTATAAAAATAGGGTTGGTAGGTAAGCAAAAATTTGTTTTTTTCAATGTTAGCTTAGGTTAATCATGACAAGAATATGACTTTAACAGTGCTTGTCCAAAAATGCCAATAAGAACTTTTAGTAGGGAGTAAAATTAGGGACAGTAGGGTTAGCAGTAAAACATATATTTGGTTTTTCCTTAATTATGTATATATATGTGTACATCGTAGATTCTAGCATGTGTATTTTTACGATATTTACAGGTGGATT
>MJUT01059077.1:1650261-1665179 GCA_002080005.1 Gigantidas platifrons
AAAAAAAAAAAAAAAAAACTTTTGTGACAAACAAAACAAATAATACATCTGCCAAAGTTAGGGGAGGAAGTTGTGGAGACGTAAATATCGGTAAAATGTTCATCCCACTGACCTGAAAAACAGCTGTGTCTTTGATTGGTCCAGGTGTAAATGATATAAAGTCGTAGACGTGGTTAAAATTATGTGTTCCGTTTAACACCATGTTGTTGTGATCAACATTTGAAGCTACAAAGTAAAATATGAAAACAATTATTTATGTGCCATGTTTTTTACTGAATCAAAATTAAACCATGAGTAACTGAACAACTCTGGCATGCATGTTAGCAAGAGTATATATATTATTTATTACCTAGATTTTTACATCTTACACATTTAAAAAGGGAACTTATTTTTCATTGTCGGACACTCAATGATTTTTTTCCAATTGGTATTGTGACGTCATGGTGATAAATGTTTTTATTGCACTGGCTAAAATACTGGTTTTTATTTCACTTGGATATCTCAGTACTTCACAGGCCTCTATAATAAGTAATATTTATATCCCGGTTTTCCGATTTAATCGTTTAACTTGGACGTCTGTGGTATAAATGTTTTGTAACATGAAGCCATGCAATACCACATCTAGGTCGTTGATTATTGCACGGTTCTCCGAGAGCAATAAAACTCCAGCCCAGTGTGCTATATCTCCTATCTGCATGTTTTATCTCATAGTACATTCTGGAATATAAACCATAAACAGATGAAAGGATAAGAATGCATTCATGCTACAAATATCTTTAAATTTGGTTATCTGTGTTTTAACATCAATATAGATTTAATGATTTATTGTGCTTAACGCCACTTTCAGCAATATCATGGCGACAAGTTTTAGTGGTGGAAGGAGCCGGTGTACCCAGAGAGAACCACCGACCATGGGCAAACAACTGATAAACTTTATCACTTGCGGCTGCGAGTTGAGTGCAGCCTTTTTGTAATGTACAAAGCCAAGCGCGAACCCACGCCGTATTGGTGATAGGCTTTAGCAACAATATAGAGTATTCTTTATAACAACTCACTCACATGTTGTGGTTCCCCCTTTTTTAGGCTCAATGAATTAAGGTTCGTTTTGTTTAACTTCATTGATACTGGTACATCCTCGATACTTGCATATTTGTACCTACACCACTGATAACTGTCCTCAGTGGAATTTCTTTTTGGACTCCCACAATATCATACGTTTCCAAGGAGAAGAAATAATCCTGGTACACGTTTAATACTGACCTATACCATTGATAACTGTCCTCAATGCAATTTCTTTCTGGACTCCCACGATATCATACGTTTCTAAGGAGAAGAAATAATCCTGGTACACGTTTAATACTGACCTACATTGTATACCATTGATAACTGTCCTCAATGCAATTTCTTTCTGGACTCCCACGATATCATACGTTTCTAAGGAGAAGAAATAATCCTGGTACACGTTTAATACTGACCTATAACATTGATAACTGTCCTCAATGGAATTTATTTCTGGACTCCCACAATATCATACGTTTCTAAGGAGAAGAAATAATCCTGGTACACGTTTAATACTGACCTATACCATTGATAACTGTCCTCAATGGAATTTCTTTCTGGACTCCCACGATATCATACGTTTCCAAGGAGAAGAAATAATCCATGTTAAAAATAGCCTTCAATCCCTCTACATGTAGACATGTTGTCCAATGGTGTGCTGGTATCCCTCTTATCTATAAGAAAAAAGTTGCTTAGTCAAACAGCGGGCATGGTTGTGAGAGGGGCTAAGATGGTTGACTTCTGACCACAAACCTATAGTCCAACATGGGGCATTGAGGAAGAGGGGAATATTTTTACCACTAAAAAAGATTTTTTTTTCAAAAAAATTTCAGAAAAAAACAAGATGAACTGTGTGCTAATGCTCACTTATGATATCCCTGCCACTTCCCACAATATGGGGTACCTATATGAAGCTTGTGACAAAATATCAGATTTCTGCCATCAATAGTTGCTGAGAAAAATGTGACGAAAAATATCTTGGGACAGACGGAAGGACGGACAGAGGTAAAACAGTATACCCCCCTCCGGTTACGGGTATAATATAATAATAATAATTATAATAATAAATTGCATATCTATCAACTGACTTCTCAAATTATGGGCCTGGAAACGGCAAACCAATAATCTGTTTTTTAAAAGATTGGCCATATAATTTTCCAAATGATTATATACTTTATGACAATAAGTGAGTGAGTGAGAGATTATATTGCAAATGAAATAAGTCATTTTTCAGCTATATGATGGCAAGAACAAATTGCTGTACATCTAAATGGTGTCTACATTGTACTAGATCAACACGCTTAGTCCGATTTTTTTCAATAGTGCTAGCTCACTAAAACAACAAGCTGCGGTCACACATGTCCCCGCACTCTGACACATTATCCTGATTCCGAGCGGAGAAGCAGCAAATTTTTTTTTTAAGTCTTTTGGTTGACCCTCGAAACCACAATCTACTGCACTTGAGGCGAGGATGATAGCCATTAACAACACCATGATGAAAATAAACATGATAAATCACCTTTGTTGTTCCTACGTAAGATTCGTTAAATTTTGAGCTGAACTTGAATATGTCAGCTAATCCTTTCACATGACCTCCAGTGGCTGTAGATGTAAAGTTAAACAGCGTTGACTTCATTTGTCGTAAATCTTGAACCATGCATTTTCCGGTGGCTGAAAAAATAAACAAACATATTTTTTTTTAAACGTTGAACAGTTTGATCAAAATCCATTTTAATGTGAAATAATTCCTAATATAAGCAAGAATTTTTTTTTCGAATTTTACCCAGTTTCGAACTTAAGCTAGAGATTCTTAATATAATGCTTGTGTGTAAGTTTGAAATCAATTGGTCAACAAATACAAATCTGAGAGCGCTTACAATATATCCAGACGGCCGGATGCCCGGCATTTCCATATCCCCCCGCTCAGCTTTTTGCGGCGGTGGGGGACAATATGCATATTGGCATCCAATGCAATTTCCATATCAGATGATGTTTGTGTTACTTAACAGTGAAGCAGGAACTGCTAACCCTTCCGGAGCACCTGAGTTCAAGCCTGGTTTTTAGTGGGGTTCATGTTGCTCAATCTTTAGTTTTCTGTGTAATGTTTTGCAGATATTCATTTGTCCTTTCGGCCATTCTGTCCTTCGATTTATGGCTTCAGATTACCCCTTTGGTATCTTCAGACTTTTCTTACTAATCCTTGTGAAGTTATCTCCAGTGAACTGTGAACTACTAATCTTTCTACACTAGTGAGAATTGTTTGTAACAGACCTGATTTTACGAGGACAACAAAAAAGCGGAAATCGGCAAAATTGGAAGTATTGAATATACTATAAAAAGGAATCGTAACGGTAAAACAGTAAAATCTGGAAGAAAAAAAAAGCGGAATTCCGCTTTAAAGCGGACGAAAATCATGTCTGTTGTAAGTTAAAATACTATATACTGCCCATGGTAAATGTTTTTGACTCTCAGGAGTCTGCATTGCTCCCCCACATAATATTATATTGATCCCTCTTTTAAACAATGACCGAAAATTAGTGACCATTCAATGATTGTTAATATACAGTTTGCTTTGTTCCGAGGGAATGGGGGTACTGGTGAAAGGTCCCACGACTCAAACCCACAGAGCTGCTCAATGGTGGGTCAAGTTATAATACAGAAAGCCTAACCGTGGACCATAGTGGGCATCATATTTGGAGAGTGCCAAGCTACCTGCACACTATAGACCTCTTTTCTAGATTTCGATAAAGAGTAGGTGCATTGTACCTGTTCCAAAAGACCAAATTTTTCGTCCCTACACGACTTTCCATAATTTTAAGTGGCAGTCAAAAGAACTTGACCAGGTTGACCCATACCTTGCTTCATTATTATGTAGCTTTTGTATGTAGTGAAGCAGGAACTGCTTACCCTTCCTGAGCACCTGAGTTCACTCCCGGAATTTAAAGGGGTTCGTGTTACTCGATCTTTAGCTTTATATGTATGTTTTGTAGATCTTTGCTTGTCCTTTTGTACTTTTTCTTTTTGCCATTGTGTTGTCTGACCTTCTTCGATTTACGGATTCTAATTACTCCTTTGATATCTTCAAACTCTTCTTGAACTTGTTCTTGTTCTGAGAAATTGGAGATACTGTAAGCCAACTTTTGTTTGCGTGCTATAAACCTTCGTGACTTTCGCGGTAGAGTACAAAATCGCGAATTTAAATCTCCGCGAAACTGTCTTGATGCAGAAAAACGCGAAACATAATAGCCGCGAAAATAAGTTGGTTTACAGTAGGTGTTAAGAATCAATCAATAAAATCATTTTAAAGTGTTCATTTCATGTTACCTAAATCAATTTGATGAACACTATATGTAATAAAATCAGTGATAGCCTTCATGGATCTCCCATTTCTAGTGGTAATTATCACTCCTCTGTTACCTAAGTAGTCATAATATTCTTCCTGGTATACTGTGTAACTCTTCTGTAAAAAATAATGATAATGATTAAAGTGGCCTTATAAAAGAGGTGGCCTCTCTTGAAGGGAGCACTTATTTTACTGTCATAACATTCCTCCTCATATACTGTGTAACTCATCTGAAAAAATAAAAATAGTATGACGTCCTCAGGGATTTCAATATTTTTCAAGTGTACCAGTACTTCACTATTTACAGGCAGTACTTTTTCATTAATTTTTTTTTATTATAGTGTAAGTTCACTGAAACAGCAGTCTGCAACTAGACATGTCACTCCTATCTGACTCATTATCCTGATTATAAGCAAACAAATCTTTGCTCTTTCTCCTAAATGCAGTGTGTTTAGTGGAGAAGCAACAAATATCAATTTTATAGTTTTTGGCTTGGCTTGATCGGGGTCCGAACCCATGATCTACCGCACACAAGGTAAGCTCGCTAACCATTACATCACTGATATGTTTCACCCAACGATTTGTCATGCTATGTCTCTCACTGTACTGTAGTATTAATGATTTACCTGTAAGATGTTGGCTTCAAATATTGCATGGAACTGATTAGGTAGGGGAGGTAATGGGATACCAACAACATCTGATACTGGTCCCCTGTTTTTACATAAACTGTTATCTGGATCTTCAGTAACAACAGGTGTTGTCAAGACTACAGTCAACAACCATATCAAACACATCTTCAGTTACATTTTGTTCTATAAATAAATAATATACAAATACAGTGAAACCTGTCTTAACTGACCCCTGACCCCTGAATAAATCTGAATAAACCTGTCTTAACTGACCCCTGTGTTAGTGTAGCAGGAACGACGAGTCGACGAAGCAAAGTGAGGCTTCACAGATTCGCCGTGAAACATATGCTACGTGATTCGAATGTGGATAATAATTTACCAACTGTATATTTTGGCTAAAATAATCGAGAATTTAACAGGAAACAACTTTTATTGCATTTTAATAATCAACAACAAAAAATCAACAATTATCAAATATTCAAAGGTACAATTTAGTACAAGTTATTTTACCCTAACTTGAGACAAAGAGGAAGTCAAAGACCTCCTATTGTGAGCTGTGTAGTAGCTCTCAAGCAATGAAACATCTGTATATTTCAAACAAACTACATATAAAATTAACACGGTCCCTGAAATACTTTGAAGCGATATGTTTAAGAGCAAAATTATTTGAATTCAACACAATCTCTAACTTTTACAATTAATAGAATGAAAACATTATTCAAAGAGACAATTTAGAAATATAAATATTCAATTTATTGACAAATTTAAAAAATTGAAAATATCAAGAACGATATAATCAAATGTCAATGTAACCATATTGGGTACACCTGAATAAATCAGAATCCTGCATAAACAGAACTATAAATACAGTCCCAAAGTTAGAAATCTTTATTAATTTAATAAACCAAACACCTGTCTATACATGTACATGTACCTGTTATAAAATACATGTACACAATTTACTGCAAATGTGGAAAATGTCATCTGCGGATCATTTTCACTCATATGAAAAATGCACAAAAATGACTGCAGATCGCCAGATGAATATTGGTATTTTCAGCAGTTTTTACACATGTTATTGTACAACAAATTATGTAATCATATTTTATATAAATTTGCATGGAAATCCTGCACTTTCATTGGTTTACAAGAAGGTGACATTTTAGTTTATCACCCTACGGAAAGGGTGACAATTTGCTTGTCTGTCATCCCCTCAATAAACATCAGAAATGACCACATATATATAACACAATGATGTTTTTTTTTAATATTTCACTATGCGTTTCAGGTATTTTTACTATTAATATTAAATTATGACATGCAAACAGTTTACACAATCAAATATAAGAAAAAAAAAACAAATTTAAAAACAAATTCAGAAGGACAGCAGATTATTTTGCACAGACAAAATGACATAAGGAAACATTCAATATAATAAAATAAAAAACATATATTTGAGATGGTGACGAAGATATTGTAACCCTTGAAATACACTGCCATCCTCGGCTTCGCCTTAGTTGACAATAATTTCTTGGGTTACAATATACTCAATCACCCTCTTTATTAGCTGTGGAACCGTAGCTCTTATGGTCCTTTGCCAGTTTACTGCTATTTGCTGGCCATAGCTCCACAAATATCAGAAAACTGGCCAAGGACCATAAGAGCTAACAGTTCCGCAGCTACCTCTTTATATATTTAAGATGAAATTGATACATGATCATGAAGGAGTGTGTGTTGTGAAATGAATATTGAACAACTTCAAGTTAGTGATTTTTTAACTCGAGTTACATTTGTGCATGTGTCAACGGTGCCATCCTGGATGTGATCGTATGGTAGCGCCACCAACGTGAGTCTGAATTCTACTAATGGCGAGGTGTACTCAATACCACCTAATAGTATATTAATTACCTTTCTATTGTGAATATTTTAGTTTTAACCATATTTCAGCTGTAGCGTTCTATTGCCCGCGACCTTTTGACCCGCTTTGTGATTGGTCAATTACGTCTCATGAATATTTATTAACTCGACCAAATCTTTATCAGTGCGTTTAAATTCCAAATGTAATAAAATGTTCGAATGATAACTCATAATTTGTTATTGTTAACTGTTTTGAAAAATACAATTTAACTACCGTACTTTATTCTTATCTCTCTATCCCAAAACTTTGAAAGTACAAAAATATGCATCCCAAAACTACTATTAGGTAATAAAACAGTTATTTAATGTGCAACCAGGCAATAGACCAGAAAATTTTCCCTCAGTACTGGGAACAGCTCAAGTCACAAGTGTCTATTGACTTAAGACGTTGGCTTCGGGCAATAGAGTACTTGAGCTGTTCCCAGTATCTTGGGAAATATATTCTGGTCTATTGCCTGGCTACACATTAAATAACTGTATATTATGTGATAAAGACATTAAAGTGTGGTAGGTTGGTGGTTTTCTGTGGATTCCTCCACCAATAAAACTAACCACTATAACTGAAATATTGTTGAAAATGGCATAAAACACCATAACCCTGCAGGTAGTTTCTAGTGACTGTGGATCATGTGGTCTATAAATATGCATATGGTCGAGAGCAAGTTCCTAATCAATGGGGATTTGGGGTAATAAAAGTAAAACTGTTTTATAATTCAGTTTATACGAAGAATTGCTTGTGTCATGCGATGACAACACCTACTATCACCTTTAACCAAAATGACCATAAATTGTGTCTTACATAATCACGCCATTACATGAACAACCATTTCTTTCCTGTCCAAATAAACTCTAATAATGTAATGATAGTAAGATGGTACGAATTGTTACAAGACGGTGTCATTATGTTGTTGAAATATCCCGCTAAAACATCTCTCTTTAAAACGCTCTTACGATTATGACAGGTTTTAATAAAATTATATAGAAAAACAAATGCGGTTCTTTTGGTTCGGATAAATTTACAAGTTTTATTAGCTATAACAATCAGTGACAAACAATATTCTTCTTGAGGCGACGACTAAAATAGAAAATTTAGCAAGATAAAATCTCAAAGACAACAAAAGCAAGTATCTGCTACTGTGAAATGCAGAACAGCAATACAAGAGATGATTCATTAATTTAATTACAAGTGTCAAAATGCAAGAACATATTCAGAACATTTGTTCACTTTTCATCATGTTCATGGTCATTCTGTAATTAATCGGGGTGATTCATGGCCGTCGGAACGGGGTGCGTTGGGTGCGATCGCACCCCACAATCAATCAATCAATCAATCAATCAATCAATCAATCTGTATAAAATCTCAGAGCGAATCGAAGGAGAGACAAGAGCTAAGTAAAGACAGAATATAAAAAAGTTTATTATACCAGGAACAAAGATAAGCGACATCACTGTCAATCTGATTAAAATCACATGTAAATGCGCTCGTGGCACGAAATTACCCCCCCCCCCTTTTTTAACTTTCTATTAACTTGTTCGTGTCCATATTCATACAATCTTATGTTAGCAGAAACTTGTCGACACTAACTCTAATTATCCAGGACTATGGACACGAACAAGTTAAATTAAAGAAAAAGAGATGAAAAAAATATGAAAATAAATATATAAACGGAAAGTTTATAAATGTGTGGTTATTCCGAGCCACGATCGCCTATGATTAAAATCACATCCCTCCCTTGCCTCCCTTACATCGTGAAATTCTTTTTATTACCACAAAATAATCAGATTGGAACAGTATTTAGGCTCGCCCTCATACTTCGGAAATTTTTCAACGTTGTCGCCGTCTACAGGCTTTATATTTAATGTGACCATTTAAAAAGTAATAATAATAATCAGTTCAAAGGTCATCCTTACAAAATAAACCCAGTAGTTGACCAATGAGATTTACAAGCACCGTTTCTCGCGTGATTTCTCAGTTGGAAGATATATTCCGAATGCACCTCCCTACCGAATAATTATAGTATACTTCACAATGAAAAATGCGAAAAACCTCGAACGGAAATCTTCCGCAGATCGTATAACGTGTTTCCTTCCCCTATACTATAATCGCCCGAAGTAAACAAACATCCTATCGTTGAAACTTTCAGTGAAAGTGAAATGGCTTTCAGCAGGAATTTCTTAAAATTTCATACAAGGTCAAATGGAGAACTCTTTTTATTTTATTTTTTCTGGCTCGGAGGACTGTTTTTGATATGGTATGAAGTCTTTCACATTCTTCCTTACTACATATCAAAAGGTTCCATCAATTATCATCACGTGCACTTGTTTGTTGCGGCGTGGCTTGCAATCAATATTTATGGAAATATGTACAAAATGGTATCCGTTGATATTACCGGCAGAACCATTATTTCACCTTCCGGGGATGCTCCTACAGGATGGAAGTTTTGTGATAAATGTGTTAAGAATTCCCCCGAGCGCTCTCATCATTGCCTGATTTGCCACGAGTGTATTTTGAAAAGGGATCACCACTGTTGGTTTGGTGCTTGTTGTATTGGTTACCATAACCACCGCTACTACGTTACCATGGTTTTCTACATATCATTAGCAGCAATTTATGCAAATATTTTTAATTACGAATTTGTATGCGATGTAAAAGGTGACAACGGATGGTTGATGAATATTCTTTCAATAATAGTTCCCCACGTAGGATGGATGTTTGGATATTATAGCGTTTACGGTATGTTCATTGCCGCACTTGCTTCTGTTGGATATTTACTGAATTTTTTGTTTCTATGGTTACTCATAATTCAGATTAGACAAATATCAAAAGGACAGACGAAATATGAATTAAAGAAAGGTATTACGATATATAGCGTTGGATTGAAGAAAATTATTCGAGAGATAGGCGGTAAATACTGGTTCCTGGTTTGGATATCACCATTGGTGCCTTCTCCTCTGCCAGGTGATGGCATATCATTTGAAAAACTTGAAACAAAGGAACTTTAGTTGAATTGCACTACTCTATTAGACAAGGTGTTGAACTCTATTAGACATGGTGTTGAACTTTTACTATAAAAATCCATTGATACAATCCCCTCTCCCAGGAGATGGCATATCATTTGAAAAACTTGAAAGGAAGGAACTTTATATTTAGTTGAATTGCACTATTTTATTAGACAAGATGTTTAAATGTAGCTTTTTACTAAAAAAATGCATAATTTATTTACATTTGTACATTGTACATTTTATATACATGTACATATAGTACAGTCAGGGACATACTATTACATGTACATGTAGCATGATAATTAGACAATATAGGTATGGTCATAATGGTGTCTTTTTATATGAGATTTATTTGGATGAGGCTAAGAAACAGGGGTACTGCGAGGCTCTACCGAGCAGTCCCCCTGTTTCTGGCCGAATACAAATAAATCTCATATAAAAAGACATCATACATGTACATTGTACCTATATTGTTTTTATACTGCAATACTATATTTTTTTCTCACTATTTTCTATATAAAAAAAAATAATTAAAATTTGTATTCCCCGTCATGGGCCCCATTTAAAAAATGTTTTATACAGGACATTGTCCAGTATATATATATAAAGCAAAAGTTCCAAAAAGAGGTGTGGCCTAAATGCTTTATACAGGACATTGTCCAGTATATATAAAGCAAAAGTTCCAAAAAGAGGTGTGGCCTAAATGCTATATACAGGACATTGTCCAGTATAAAGCAAAAGTTTATACGACCCCCTTTATTTATCAATGCTGTAAAGTTACCAATTGCAGTATAAATCACTGTGATGGACGTATCACTTTTCTTAGTGATTTAGATACCTGTATATCATTCTCTATCCAGAGTTGTCGTTCCTGCTACGCTACACAACATCTCTGTCAACGCTCATTACACAAGATTTTTGTAAAATTTAGAAACTGTAAAAAAAATCTACTTAAAATTGTTTTAATTATTGTACCTATCAATAAAGATGAAAATAAATCACTCATTTCAAATCAATTCTCTCTTAAAAACGATTTGTGATCGTTTTTAACTTTTTAATTTTTACCTCCGCAAAATAGTTCTCCAAGAAGTGGGGGGTAAAATCATTTTTAAGAGAGAATTGATTTGAAATGAGTGATTTATTTTCGTCTTTATTGATATTTACAATAATTAAAACAATTTTAAGTACATTTTTTTTACTGTTTCTAAGTTTTACAAGAATCTTGTAAAATGAGCGTTGACAGAGATGTGGTGTAGCATAGCAGGAACGACAACTCTGGATAGAGAATAACCTGTATATCTTTTGGTCTATTTAATCTATTTCCTCAATTTGATACAAATGTATGCAGTTTGGGTGATACACATGTACTGTAGTAAGTACAAAAATGTAACACTCTAAATGTAAACTAAATTTTGAAAATGTATATATAGAACAAAAGATACATCCAAATCACAAATAGGAGTGATACGTCTATCACAGTGATTTATCATGGTATGTCTCTGACTGTACATACTGTATATGACATTCAATTTTGTGGCTACTATAAAGCTACTTTTAGAGTAAAGTGATCGCAAGTCGGACTCAATCTGAAGTCTGACATTTTCAAACCCATTTTAATATATATTTTCATGAATTTTTAGCTTTGTTACTTTTATATTTAATAATTAATAATAAATCAAGATTTTGTATATTTTTTAAATTATCTTCCTTTAATATGTCGTTCATGAGTTTTCGGTCTTTACAGTCAATGATTCTGAGAAGTTGAAAAAACCTGTATCATTTTTCAATCATATTTTTATGTAACACCACTTCACATTGTGGACATCATGTAAAATTATTTCANATATGAGGTGAGATGTACATGTACATGTACTTATTCGTATTCATATTGAAACAGGTGTTCGAAAAGCTTGACCGTGGATCATACAATGTATATATGTCTAAATACATTATCTGCCAAAGTTTCATAAATTTTCACCGTGCCGTTTTCTCCATATAGCACATCCTAAATATAGCAATTTTGGGGTTATTCTGGATGCCAGATGGTAATACTAGTTTCGGAAGATTCTAATAGATATGCACATTTATTTCTGATTGAAAGGGAATATTTAGGGTTAAATACACTTGAGAGTGTTGTTGTTGAATAAATATGAAATATCTAGCATATCTGAATATCCTGTTTGGAGATAATCACGTGCAAAACAGTGGAAACTGCAAAAAAGGGGGGATGCCCTGAGGACCACCTTGGTATTAAAAATCGGATTAAAAAAATTCCTGTCATTTAATTTCCACCAAAAAATGTTACACTGAAGAATAGACATATAGACATCATTGCACCAAATTATACAAACTTTTACCATCTGATTTTTAAAATATTTAAATTTATGTTTTGCATGGCACCCAGAAAAAAAATGAAATAGTTACCACACACCCATCTTTTGCTATAGTTTCTTTGTGAGATAAAAAATAACTACATGTAGTTACCAATACCAAAAAACTTTTGAATTCTTATAATTGACACAGTGGATGTCCAAATTACCAAATGACTGTATTTGTCTTTTTTTATTTTCAGGTCGACTGGGGAGGGGGAGGGATGGTTTGAGGGTGACTATACTTGATTAATTCATTAAAAAAAAACACAAAAAAAACAGACAGCCACCCAGTTGTATTGTTAAATTCTGTCCTCCAGTTGTATTCGTTTGATTCTGATTATTGTTTATTTGTCTCACGAGAAGGGAACGGTGGTGAGAGGATCAGATAATATTACAATTTTTTTCCCAAATGTTGCTTTCTATTTTTTACTACCGTATAATTTGCTCTATAGTTTCATAATATCTAAGATTCTGATGAATTTATTTATTTTTTGTTTTTTTACAAACCCTTGAAATTCAATAGAAAAAGGTTGTCACATTAAAATACAAGGAGCACAACTATGGAAAGGTAAAAGGAAAAGGAGTCATATTTTTTAACTGGCCAAATCCAATGTAAACAATCATTATCACCAAGAATCTTGGAATTGAGGTGGAATTTTCAAACGCACAGATGATCATATATTTGAGAAGACACTGAAAATAGAGTTATCTCCCATACCCTTAAACTTGAAGTCCGTCGTACGTCATAAACTTTTTCAAAAATCTTCTCCTCTGAAACTACTAGACCAATTGTATCCAAACTTGGTCTGAATCATCACTAGGGTGTTTAGTTTAAAAATTGTGCCCGGTGATGGCATGCACCAATCAACATGGCTGCTGTTGCTAAAAATAGAACATATGGTAAAATTGCAGGTTTTGGGTAATAACTCAGAAACCGTTAGTAATATCAAAAATCTGACATGGGGTAAAAATGTGCAGCATGTTGACTGATCTACCTACCCTGAAATTTTGAAGTCAATCCAATTACCCATTTTGGAGTTATTGCCCTTTTTTCATCAAATTTTCAAAATTTTAATACTTTGTGTCCTTTATTTAAAAAATTGTAAGAGATAGATGTTAAGTTTAAATTGCAAAAATGTACAGCATGTCAAGATCTACAAAATGTACCTACTCTGCAATTTTGAGGTAAATCTGATTACCCCTTTTTCATCAAATTTTTAAAATGTTAATACTTTTCTTCTTACATGTATATTTCAACAACTATAGGAGATAGATGACAAGTTTAAATTGCAAATATGTGCAGCATTTCAAGACCTACCTACCCTTCAATTTTGAAGTAAATTTGAATACCCATCTGGGAGTTATGGCCCTTTTTTCATCAAATTCTCAAAATTTTAATACTTTTCGTCTTGTATTTCAAAAACTATAAGAGATAGATGATAAGTATAAATTGCAAAAATGTGCAGCATTTCATGATCTACCTACCGTGCAATTATGAATTATATCTGATTGCCCATTTAGGAGTTATTGCCCTTCTTTCATCAAATTTTCAAAATTTTAATACTTTTCATCCTTTATTTCAAAAACTATAAGAGATAGATGTTAAGTTTAAACTGCAAAAAATATGCAGCATGTCAAGATCTACATACCCTGCAATTTTGAAGTAAATCCCATTATCCATTTTGGAGTTATTTCCCTTTTTAAAATTTTAATATGTTTCATCTTATATTTCAAAAACTATAAGAGATAGATGTTAAGTTTAACTGCAAACATGTTCAGTATGTCAAGATCTATCTGCCCTGCAATTTTGAAGTAAATCTGATTACCCATGTTGGAGTTATTGTTTTTTTTCATCATTTTTTTTAAATAATTTTAATACTTTTCATCTTATATTTCAAAAACTATAAGAGATAGAGATTAAGTTTAATTGCAAAAATGTGCAGCACGTCTAGATCTACCTACCGTGCAATTTTGAAGTAAATCCCATAACCCATTTTGAAGTTATTGACCTTTTTTCATTAAATTTTCAAAATTGGAATACTTTTTTCGTCCTTTATTTCAAAAACTATAAGAGATAGATGTTAAGTTTAAACTGTGAACATGTTCAGCATGTCAAGATCTACCTACCCTGCAATTTTGAAGTAAATCTGATTACCCATCTTGGAGTTATTGCCCTTTTTTTTCATCAATTTTTTTTTATAATTTTAATACTTTTCATCTTATATTTCAAAAACTATAAGATTCATTGGATGGTCCTCTTCCAAAATTGTGTATGGTGGTCCCGCCCTCTGACCAAGATGGCAGCACAGCTGAACTTAGTTTAACATAAGACCCTATGGGAAATTCACATAAAAACCATCTTGTCTGGAATCAGTAGCTCAATTAGACCCAAACTTTGATGGAAAAGTCATTCGATGGTCCGTTTCCAAAATTGTGTCCGGCAGTCACGCTCTCCCACCAAGATGGCCACCACAGTGCAGTTGCGTTGTTATTGAAAGCAGCTCTGATTCAGGTGAGCGATTACAGACTCCTGGGAGCCTCTGGTTTATAGTGGCAGTCAAAAGTCATTGCCATGAATGTTTCTTCAGTGGCAAT
>MJUT01059077.1:1668162-1678200 GCA_002080005.1 Gigantidas platifrons
ACTCATTTCAAATCAATTCTCTCTTAAAAACGATTTGTGATCGTTTTTAACTTTTTAATTTTTACCTCCGCAAAATAGTTCTCCAAGAAGTGGGGGGTAAAATCATTTTTAAGAGAGAATTGATTTGAAATGAGTGATTTATTTTCGTCTTTATTGATATTTACAACAATTAAAACAATTTTAAGTACATTTTTTTTACTGTTTCTAAGTTTTACAAGAATCTTGTAAAATGAGTGTTGACAGAGATGTGGTGTAGCGTAGCAGGAACGACAACTCTGGATAGAGAATGACCTGTATATCTTTTGGTCTATTTAATCTATTTCCTCAATTTGATACAAATGTATGCAGTTTGGGTGATACACATGTACTGTAGTAAATAACACTAAATGTAAAATAAATTTTGAAAATGTATATATAGAACAAAAGATACATCCAAATCAAAAATATGAGTGATAGGTCTATCACAGTGATTTATCATGGTATGTCTCTGACTGTACAAAACATACTTACTGTATATGACATTCAATTTTGTGGCTACTATAAAGCTACTTTTAGAGTAAAGTGATCGCAAGTCAGACTCAATCTGAAGTCTGACATTTTCAACCCCATTTTAATATATATTTTCATGAATTTTTAGCTTTGTTACTTTTATATTTAATAATTAATAATAAATCAAGATTTTGTATATTTTTTAAATTATCTTCCTTTAATATGTCGTTCATGAGTTTTCGGTCTTTACAGTCAATGATTCTGAGAAGTTGAAAAAACCTGTATCATTTTTCAATCATATTTTTATGTAACACCACTTCACATTGTGGACATCATGTAAAATTATTTCATGCAAAACCCAAAAGAGTTATTGTTGATTAAGGCCAAATGAAAAAAAATTCAGCTATACTATATCATGATGAGAACAAGATACAATCATGATCATTGTTGTGTGTTCTATTAGATATGAGGTGAGATGTACATGTACTTATTCGTATTCATATTGAAACAGGTGTTCGAAAAGCTTGACCGTGGATCATACAATGTATATATGTCTAATGTATACATTATCTGCCAAAGTTTCATAAATTTTCACCGTGCCGTTTTCTCCATATAGCACATCCTAAATATAGCAATTTTGGGGTTATTCTGGACGCCAGATGGTAATACTAGTTTCGGAAGATTCTAATAAATATGCACATTTATTTCTGATTGAAAGGGAATATTTAGGCTTAAATACACTTGAGAGTGTTGTTGAATAAATATGAAATATCTAGCATATCTGAATATCCTGTTTGGAGATAATCACGTGCAAAACAGTGGAAACTGCAAAAAAGGGGGGATGCCCTGAGGACCACCTTGGTATTAAAAATCGGATTAAAAAAATTCCTGTCATTTAATTTCCACCAAAAAATGTTACACTGAAGAATAGACATATAGACATCATTGCACCAAATTATACAGACTTTTACCATCCGATTTTTTAAATATTTAAATTTATGTTTTTCATGGCACCCAGAAAAAAAATGAAATTGTCAAGGAAAGTTACCACACGTATGCACACCCATCTTTTGCTATATATAGTTTCTTTGTGAGATAAAAAATAACTAGTTACCAATACCAAAAAACTTTTGAATTCTTATAATTGACACAGTGGATGTCCAAATTACCAAATGACTGTATTTGTCTTTTTTATTTTCAGGTCGGCTGGGGAGGGGGAGGGATGATTTGATGATTTGATTTGATTTTTGGTGTTTAACACCACTTTCAACAATAATTCAGCTATATCATGGCGACCAGTTTTAGTGGTGGAGGAAGCCGGAGTACCCGGACAGAACCACCGACCATGGGTAAGCAACTGGTAAACTTTATCACTTGCGGATGCGAGTCGAGTGCACCCTTTTTTGTAATTTACAAAGCCGGGCGCGAACCCACGCCGTATTGGTGATAGGCTTGTATGAGTTGTTAGATCCAGCGACCTAACTCATTGAGCCACCCGGGCCCCAGGGATGATTTGAGGGTGACTATACTTGATTAATTCATTAAAAAAAACACAAGACAGCCACCCAGTTGTATTGTTAAATTCTGTCCTCCAGTTGTATTCGTTTGATTCTGATTATTCTTTATTTGTCTCAGGAGAAGGGAACGGCGGTGAGAGGATCAGATAATATTACAATTTTTTTCCCAAACATAGCTTTCTATTTTTTACTACCGTATAATTTTCTCTATAGTTTCATAATATCTAAAATTCTGATGAATTTATTTATTTTTTGTTTTTTTACAAACCCTTGAAATTCAATAGAAAAAGGTTGTCACACAAATTGTGTTACATTTCTGACATTTTTGACAACATATTTCGAATAACATTTTTTCTGGAAAGAGATATTCTAATGATATTTTGTGGGCATATAATAATAACACACTGCCTGACACTGGCATAAGCAGCAATAAGATAAGCAATAAGATACAACTATGGAAAGGTAAAAGGAAAAGGAGTCATATTTTTTAACTGGCCAAATCCAATGTAAACAATCATTATCACCAAGAATCTTGGAATTGAGGTGGAATTTTCAAATGCACAGATGATCATATATTTGAGAAGACATTGAAAATAGAGTTATCTCCCATATCCCAGGTCTACACCCTTAAACTTGGCATCCGTTGTATGTCGTAAACTTTTTAAAAAATCTTCTCTGAAACTACTAGACCAATTGTACCCAAACTTGGTCTGAATCATCACTAGGGTGTTTAGTTTAAAAATTGTGCCCGGTGATGGCATGCACCAATCAACATGGCCACTGTTGCTAAAAATAGAACATATGGTAAAATTGCAGGTTTTGGGTATTAACTCAGAAACCGTTAGTAATATCAAAAATCTGACATGGGGTAAAAATGTGCAGCATGTTGACTGATCTACCTACCCTGAAATTTTGAAGTCAATCCAATTACCCATTTTGGAGTTATTGCCCTTTTTTCATCAAATTTTCAAAATTTTAATACTTTGTGTCCTTTATTTAAAAAATTGTAAGAGATAAATGTTAAGTTTAAATTGTAAAAATGTACAGCATGTCAAGATCTACCTACTCTGCAATTTTGAGGTAAATCTGATTACACCTTTTTCATCAAATTTTTAAAATGTTAATACTTTTCTTCTTATATTTCAACAACTATAGGAGATAGATGACAAGTTTAAATTGCAAATATGTGCAGCATTTCAAGACCTACCTACCCTTCAATTTTGAAGTAAATTTGAATACCCATCTGGGAGTTATTTCCCTTTTTTTCATCAATTTTTTTAAAATTTTAATACTTTTCATCTTATATTTCAAAAACTATAAGAGATAGATGTTAAGTTTAAACTGCAAACATGTTCAGTATGTCAAGATCTATCGACCAAGATGGCCCCCACAGCCGAACTTAGCTTAACAGGACCCTATGGGAAATTCACATAAAAATCTTCTTGTCTGGAACCAGTTGTTCAATTGGAACCAAACTTGGATAAGATATTCATTGGATGGTCCTCTTCCAAAATTGTGTCTGGTGGTCCCGCCCTCTGACCAAGATGGCTGCACAGCTGAACTTAGTTTAACATAAGACCCTATGGGAAATTCACATAAAAACCATCTTGTCTGGAATCAGTAGCTCAATTAGACCCAAACTTTGATGGAAAAGTCATTCGATGGTCCGTTTCCAAAATTGTGTCTGGCAGTCACACTCTCCCAACAAGATGGCCACCACAGTGCAGTTGCGTTGTTATTGAAAGCAGCTTTGATTCAGGTGAGCGATTACAGACTCCTGGGAGCCTCTGGGTTATAGTGGCAGTCAAAAGTCATTGCCACGAATGTTTCTTCAGTGGCAATCAAAAGTCATTGCCATGCATGTATTTTCAGTGGCAATCAAAAGTCATTGCCACGAATGTTTTTTCAGTGGCAATCAAAAGTCATTGCCACGAATATTTTTTCAGTGGCAATCAAAAGTCATTGCCAAGAATGTTTTTTCAGTGGCAATCAAAAGTCATTGCCATGCATGTTTTTTCAGTGGCAATCAAAAGTCATTGCCACAAATGTTTTTTCAATGGCAATCAAAAGTCATTGCCACGCATGTTTTTTCAGTGGCATTCAAAAGTCATTGCCACGAATGTTTGATACCGTATATTAGTAACGAAATCAATCAAACCTTCGTGGCAAACCAGTTGACAAATCACCCAACATTGTATTTACTAGTGTTTATACATATAATCAATCTCAGAAGTAAGAGGCTATATTACATACCCCCAGGGTACAGAATATCACCTCTGGCACATCAGAAGGAGAGATATTCCTCATGTCGAGCGAGTGAGTGATTGTTTTTTGAAACGCCAATTCAGCAAATTTTTCAGCTATATCATGGCGACAAGTTAATTTTCAATGAGATGATGATGAGGTCCGCTTTGTACTATAGACCAACACGCTGAGTTTGATTTTTTTTAGTGCTAGCTCATTAATGTACAGTCCGCGGAATCCAGGGTCGGATTTCCAATAATAGGCATAGTAGGCCATTGGCCTATAGGGCCCACGGATATTTGGGGGCCTACTGAAACTAATTTGTCACGCAGCGTGCCAGCCGTAACCTTGTTTCAAGTGTACACCGGGTATTTCATTACATAATATATTCAAAACCATAAGGGCCCGGAGTATGGGGCCTCGTTCCGTACAATAAGTATATGCCCACTGATGAGTTTGACCTACATAGGACCCACAAGTAGGTAAATCCGGTGTTGTAAAATTTTTAGCTACCTCATGAAAATTAGTTACCGGTACAGGGGCGGAACCACGATTTCAAGTTAGGGGGGCGCACTTAAAAAAAATCGCGCCGAGCGGAGGGAGGCGCGAAAATATTTGGGGTATTTCGTGTGAAAAATCACGATTTTACGCAAAAAAAATCATATTTTTCCAATTTTAGGGGGGGTGCGCCCCCCCCCCCTGAATCCGCCCCTGCGGTAGCTAATTTTCATACGGCGGAGCTATAAAAAATTAGCTACTTGTAGCATAAACTTATAGGATTTATCTCCCTTAATATGAGTAGGCATTGCGCGGCCTATATATAGAGAGGAGGGAAGTATTTGAAATAAATGGCAAAAATACCTTTATATCCCCCATGACATCCACTGGACAGTTACATGAAGTAGAATAGAAAATTACGAGAAAAAAGTATGGATTCTTTTATTGTTGGGCTAGGAACAGTGCAAACATTGAAGGCTAAATATTACTGTAACGTGGGTGGTATCAACCATTATAAGTATATAAGTTTATTGATTCGCCAATCAAGGGCCCACAGGGGGCATATACATATACAATATGAGCATTTATTACAATTGTTTTATAACATAACACAAAGATGAGAAAAAAATAGCACTAATGTTTTCACCACTAGTTTAGAGCCATAGTTTTAAACCTGTGTATTGATCCCTCTAACAATTCAGGAGGAAATAAAATGTATTTTAAAATAAAGATATAGTATGACTACTTGAAGTACCAAGGGTCCATGGCATTAGGATGAACTTGGGCCACGCCAGTTTTGTGACTATAGTAACAGTATCAGAAAGCCAACAATAAAAAAATATTTAAAAGGGGGTAGTAGACGCCGGTGTCTGTAAAATGAAAGTATGGTCTTTTAAGTCATAAGAAAAGAGTTTTATTACGAAAATATCAATTAATACAACCAGCATACATAAGCAATATTGGCCTATACCATGCTATGTACAGCTGATACATGTTCATGAAGTGTAAATTTATGATGAATGACGTACGGTCAGGGCCGTCTTTTCAGCAACATAGGCCACGGTCAACGTAGTGCACTGAGGCCCCTATCTATACAAACACTCNCAGAAATAAAACTGTAAATGGTCGATAAAATTAAACATATATTTCTTGTATTGGTACTTCCAACAAAATCAGCGTTTAAACATTAAAAATCATGCCATATACAACATATTAGTACATAGATTAGTATGGGATTCATTTGCTCGTGGGACCACCGGGCAACTGCCCATTGTGCACATACATCAGACCGCACTGCGTACGGTTACTGTAAAACTGATAATCTTCATTTCGACATTTTGAAGTATGTGTATTTCGGCCAATATTATGTTAACTCAAGTGAACAAAATAGTCTTTAATTTTAAAAGAATGATATTGGCAGACCAATACTTGGCTTAGAGAATAACTATAACTGGGGAAAGACTAATACTTGATATAGAGAATAACTATAATTGGTGTCGGTAGGTACTTGGCCTACAGTTAATTGTATGTGTTCACTTGCTATAAAGAAAACAAATGACATGACATAGTTGTAAATTCTAAAAATAAATCATTTACTCATTTGCATACATTTTTATAATGCACCACACTTTTTTTTTTAATTGTTTTCATCTTTTTAGTCAGTTAATTGATTATTTTCCTTTTAAAATTAACCTGCATGAAAGGGGGTGGCTAATTCACTTATGACAAAATAATGAATACTGCGAATCAAAAAGATCACGTAAGTGTTGGTATAAAAGTGAAAAAGTTCTAGACCTAAAGATCTTATTTATGATTCTCTACAGTCGGTACAGAATGACAGAAATCTGACCTCATAAATATCACCAGCTGATTATGCTGGACATTGTCATTATTAATTTACACTATTAAAATTTACATCTTAGTATCATTTGTCTTTAACCAACAATGTGTCCACACCTTTTTTCCATTTTTTCGTGAATGTCCGCTAAATAAGTATCAAATTTAACGATAAACGTGCGTGTATCAATCTCGCACTTGGCCCCATTCAAGAAAAGTATAGTAGAATCCATGAAATCACAAACTGAACATAAGCATCCATAATTTCCATCTTATTTCAGAAATGTTTGCAATATACCGGTATTTACCTTTTCATACTGCAAGAGAATTAGCTATAATTATATTTATGTACAGTGCGGCGTATTAATTTTCGAATTATTCAAGGTACTGAATAATAATAGATTTAATCGGTTTTTCAAGTTGTCAGGGTATTTAAAGAGCGTGCATCAGTATTTTTCTTTATCGAGGATTGGGCAGTGACCACATCGAGCATACATACCCACGATTATCTCTGAGTGTATATTGATATTATTTCAATTTATTTATGATCTAGTTTTTCACACTGATCAACCGCTTTGTATCATTTTGTGCAAAATCAGCATGATACGGTCAAAATAGATATCAACAGAGAAAGTCCCATCAACTCCAGGGTAACATTTTCTTAATTTCTACGTTCTTCTTTTACTTTCATGAGTGAAACTAAGCATCAAACGGTTCGATATAGATTGAAAATTTTATACATACAACATTCACAGGGGCGTAACAAAGTATAAATCCACGTGTAGGCAAAATCGGGAAGGGGTCTGGGGACCGCTCAAGGTCCCCAGCGAGTCCAGGACAGGGCCCTGGTGGTGGTCCGGGGTGCGAAATCCCCCAGAGCTCAGCGATTTTTAGGATTTTAAATGGAAAAGAAACTTGTTTTTTAAGGAAATTACGACAACTCAATCAACAATATTTACGTCATCTTTCAACTATATAAAGAGGAGGATTAGAAAAAAAACTGTTTAAAAACTGCAGTATAAATAGATGAACAGAGACCCGATGTTTAAAAAAAAAACATGCCACTGGTATTTGAGAATTATCAGGAGAATCATTTACCTGTAGTTGTTTACTTTTTAAATTTGAGTTAAGTAGTGGTAGTGGTCTTATTGATAGCTATATAGCTATGCGGCTTATGCCACATATTTGAGTATTCATTAAGTTAAGGCCTTACTAAAACATATTTTTATCGATGATACAATTTTATTATTTCAATCTGGAAAAGTTTAGGAATCATCGTTAAAAACGAAAGTCAATCTCCTGTTGGCAGCCGCAGCAAATTCGTCTATGATACCCGTTTTTTTTTAACACTTCTGCTCCGGTGAATATGCAAGATGTCAATGCTAGAAAGGCGTTCATTTTTCATTGTTGAGCGCAGGTAAGTTTTGATTCTGCGCATTGCGCTAAATGACCTTTCAGACGCAGCGGTGGATACTGGCTTCGTTAGCAAGGTCAGCAACATTCTTCCAATGGTAGGATAGAGAAAAACGCACTAGCACTGGCGACACTAGAAGGGCCTTCTGGGATTGCTTCTGACACATTTATGTCACGATCACACTTGTCTTTATCAGGAGTGTCAGACTTTAGCTTAAAAAACGTGTCTTTGACTCATATTCACGGGTGGTTTGCAACGTCACACGCACGATACTTAAACATCGCGAACGTCGCCTCGAGGTTGGTTTATGCAATTGTACAATTTAAAAAAAAGGAAAACTAACAAAACTCCGGGCAAGGATGCCGTTCACACAAAACCCATTTAACTGTACAGAAGTGTTTGCAAAACTGACAGGTTTCCACGCAATGAATGTATGCTAACAATGAAATCTGATATGTGGGCACTTCGGTGAACTACAAAAAATGTACTTTGTTTTGTTAGTTTTCCTTTTTTTAAATTGTACAACTGCATAGACCTACCTCGATGCGATCTTCAAGTATCCGTGCGTGTGACGTAGCAAACCACCCGTGTATTTATGCTGCAAAAAACTGTTTGCAGTAATTGTCACTTCACCAAAAAGAGCTCTATTATTATTTTTTTTCATTTTTTTTTTTTTTGAAAAAATATGTGTAGGCCGTGCTTTTTGCTACCGTTGTTGTTACGTAGAAATGTCGGAAATATTTAGTTTTTACACATACTGTCATTTCATTTATCAAATTTATTCATGTAAAGGAAATATAAAGTAATGAATCGAGCATATTTTTGACTCTACACAAGCGCCTGTGCTCTAAGCATGTAAATGTGTTGTAATTTTAGTGTATTCATGATATTTTATATTGGAGCCGAAACGACTATGTCTTTGGGGCCGGATCGACGAATACGAAAGCTCAACAGAGCTTGTGTTATTTGTATTGCTATGTATCGTCTTTAAATAAAGCTTTTGAACTTTGAACTACAGGTCATGTAATTTCTTCTTGGATATGGTCCATTTTCCTATTTCCCGCTATATTAATGTACGCAAGAACACAATCTCTACGAGAGTTATCGTTCGTTTATCTGACACCATGAAACTTCCGCTATCGTAGGTGACGCTTTCTACTTTCACTTTGTTAACCAGTGAAGATAGCGTCATTGGTGATTTTGGGATAAGAAAAAAAAAAACGATCACTGATAATAAAAAAACATCATTGGAAAGTGAGAATTATATTTTAGAAAAGGAGTTGAGTCATAATTTCATACAGTATGATAACAATGATAAGTTTATACAAAACGACTCTAATTATATATATATGATCTAGTCAATTTTTGTAGAATTAGTACAGATGTAACTACATGTAACAGAGGGAAGCGCTTACTAGAAATATGTTCTCAAAGTCAATTGAGAATAGCTAACGGGCGTAGTTTTGGGGATTTAACTGGTAAATTTACTTCACATTCTAATCTTGGCAGTAGTGTAATTGACTACTTTCAAGTTATCAGTGAGGCGATACTAGGTAAATTATTATTTATGAAAGTTCATGACTTTATGAAATCCTTATCTGATCACTGTCTAATTTCTTGTGTTTTATCTGTAAACTTCACAGAAACTCATTGTCAAGAGAATAAAAATTATATCCCCAAACCGTTGAAATATATTTGGAATGATAATTCCATTCAATCTTTTCAGGATGCCTTAGGCCTCCCCTCTGTGACACAAAAGGTTACCAATTATTTATATGTTGCAAGGACGTTAATAAGATATACGTCCTTGGATGTTGATTATTCTTGTAAATATAACTGTAGTTTAGTTGATAGTGATAATGGTTATGAGAATACTTCATGTAAGATCAATCAAGCAGTTAATGATTTTAGTGATATTATTCTATCTGCTGCCAATACTTCCCTGAAAGCTAAAACCCCTCTAAGAAGGAAAAATCATAACAATAAGTGTAAAAAGTGGTATGACCAATCCTTATTGGATATGAAAAACACTTTGGACAC
>MJUT01059077.1:1682455-1695561 GCA_002080005.1 Gigantidas platifrons
AAAAATATATTTTGATTCCCAATGTTGCTGAAAAAAATATTCTGATTTTGGTGGAGGAAAAAAATAATCTGATTCAGAGTTTTTGTCATATAACCTAATGTTAAATTCTGGAAAAAAAATTGCGCTTTGCATGACAAAATTAATAAATATATAATCTAACTCTCATGTCCGAAAAAAAAATTCTGAATGAAACAACCATAACCCCCCCCACCCACCTGCAAGTTAAATGGTCGGTCCCTAAGCACAAAGGCTTGTTACCACTGTCTAGGAAGGACGACTATCCATGGAAAAATCGCCTATCAATAGGAATTACGTAATTTTTTATTTGCAAGTTCAGCTGCACAAATTCACACTTTGGCTGAGCTCAAGATCTTCTTCCAATAAGGTGCAGGTCTGGGTAGAAAAATATCGCACTTGCCCATGTGGGTTGTTACAACAACGGTGCAAACAAAATATGTACAGGTGCTGGATTAAAAGTTTAAAAACATGGTGTGTGATTATGGGATGTGACAGCTGAATACCCCCTGTTTAAAGGTTTCCAGGGAGGTGCTTTCCACTAACGGTTGTGGTGAGTCGCTCCAAATCCGAATTGAGTCTGGGAAGAAGGAGTGTCTGTATACATGTAGTTGCGTTCTGGCATACGGGACTAGTATGAATTTTGCTGTATGGCCTCTTGCTGTTGTTGTAGCTGTGTGTAGCTCTGTTGGTGGTATAGCTACTAGGCTATTCACTATCCTGTACATCATCGTAGCTTTTATTCTGGCTCTTCTCTCTGCTAAAGTTGGCCATTGCAGAGTTTGTAGCATTGATGTTACGCTACTGGTTTGTTGGGATGAATTTGAATTAAATTTTGGTGTTTAGTGCCACTTTCAGCAATATTTCAGCTACAATGTATATCATGGCTACCAGTTTTAGTGGTGGAGGAAGCCGGAGAGAACCACTGACCCGTGGATTCGCGCCCGGCTTTGTAAATTACAAAAAAGGGTACACTCGACTCATAGCCGCAAGTGATAAAGTTTACCAGTTGCCTGCCCATGGTCGGTGGTTCTCTCTGGGTACTTTGGCTTCCTCCACCACTAAAACTGGTCGCCATGATATAGCTGAACTATTGTTGAAAGTGGCATTAAAACATAAAAAATCAAATTAAATAAATCAACCAATCAGTATTTATACTATTTATTAAAGAAAGGTCAACGTGGGTGTAAAATTGTAAAAGTTTGTAAAACCTTTTCCCATTTTTTTTTTTTTACAGTTTTCACAGACACTGTAACATGTGGCATTCTATCTCAGAACTTGTGTAAAAACTGTATGTGTGATATAATAGACAGAAAGAGGCAATAACATGAGATAAGTTTACACAACATCTAATTTTAGATCTGTGTAAAACAAAAACAAAAAGTGAAAACACAGTAAAAGATATATACTCTAAATAATATGGAATTGCAAACTGGAAATAGGTGGCAGTCTGATGATAGTAGATTACATACTGGAGATGAATGGCAGTCTGGTGATGCTTCGCATGATAGGAGATTACATACTGGAGATGGATGGCAGTCTGGTGATGCTTCAGATGATAGGAGATTACATACTGGAGATAGATGGCAGTCTGGTGATGCTTCGCATGATAGGAGATTACATACTGGAGATGGATGGCAGTCTGGTGATGCTTCAGATGATAGAAAATTACATACATGTACTGGAGATGGATGGCAGTCTGGTGATACTACAGATGATAGAAAATTAGATGCTGGAGTTGGTTTGCAGTCTGGTGATGCTAATTTTCAGAATTTAACAACCAGTGATCTATTGCAAGATCGTGTGAGAATCGAAACATGTGATATACATGTATGTGGGTATAGTAAGAAAATTAGCTTACAAAGACACATTAAATCACATACAAGACGTGATAAACCTTATACATGTGATATGTGTGGTAAAGGATTTAGTCAGAATGATAGCTTACAAAGACACATTACAACACATGCTCGTGATAAACCTTGTGGTATATGTGGTAAAGGATTTAGTACGAATAGTAACTTACAGAGACATATTAGAAGACATACTGGTGATAAACGTTATAATTTTTTATGTGATATATGTGGTAAAGGGTTTAGTGACTGTAGCAATGTACAGAAACATATCAGAGCACATACTGGTGATAAACCTTATACTTTTTTATGTGATATATGTGGTAAAGGGTTTAGTCAGAATGGTTCATTACAGAAGCACATTAGAATACATACTGGTGATAAACCTTATAAATGTGGTATATGTGGTAAAGGGTTCAGTGAGAGTGGTACCTTACGGAGACACAGTAGAACACACACTGGTGATAACCCTTATATATGTGATATATGTGGTAAAGGTTTTGGACAAAATACTAGCTTACAGAGACACATTAGAAAACATACTGGTGATAAACCTTATAAATGTGATATATGTAGTAAAGAATTTAGTGACAGTGGTAACTTACAGAGACACATTAGAACACATACAGGAGATAAACTTTTTAAATGTGATATGTGGTCAATTGTTGGCTGATGTGGTAGCTATAGAGTGTGTAGTGGAAATGGTTTATTACAGAACCACATTAGAACACAGACTATACAGTACAGCTCAAGGGGGTGCATTACATTAGCACGAATTGACCTTACATAAGCGCGAAAAAAATCTTTACATAAGCGCGAATTAAATACCAAGATTAATACAGGTAAATTATGGGATTACCTCTTCCGTTCGCCAGAAATTAGTTAATTTATAAATAATTTCTGTTACCCATGCACACCAGGAGGAGGTGGAAGTAGGTCATTTTCTGTTAGATTGTTCTCTACTTTTTGAAGTTCTGAACGGATGATTTTAGACGGTCGTTCACTCACGTCGCTATTGGCTTTTTTTCTTTTCACCGACAGTCGTACCTGCTTACACTCAGGCTTTTGTTCATCTACCTCGTGTGTGTGATCCAGTTTTCCAGATATGACCATTTTTATGTCCTTATTCATTTTAAGTTTCTTTTTAAAAAAGCATGAATTTAGGGATTAACGGACCTTATAAAAGCGTGAAGAAAGTACGTTACAAAAGCACTAAAATTTTACCTGTATTTTTAATGTCAAATTATTATAAAAATAATAAAATTATTAGTAGTACCCCCAGTATATGAATTTGTAGTTATTTATTCCCAATGTATTTTGAAAGACATTTTTTCACATTGAGTATAAAATTATTCCAAATTCCTTTGGGCAATGATTTACAGCTGGTGAGTAACATGAATTGAGTTCACGAATGTTAAAAATCAAATCAGTATGTCTACTTTATTTGATCAAAATGGATCTAGTCATAAGTGAGACAAATAAAGGAAAGAAAGCTTTACTTTACGAAGGATTTACTTACAGAATTGACTTCGTGCTAAAATCGGAGGGTATATCATGGAGATGTACCAAGAAAGGCTGTAAAGCGAAACTTTGCCACTATTTTTGTCCGAAGAACAAGAAATTATTTTGGTGTGGCCTAACTATCAAAGCTATTAACATGAAACTCAATACACTTGTAGAAAGTGTTGACCCCAAACTGTTGACAAGAGAAGACAACTCCATCCAGCATTTTATTTGAGTTATTCCCCCTTTTTGACTTAGAATTTCTTTGAAAAATGCAATTGCTCAATAATTAGTTAAATTGCTTGCAGTTTAATGTCAGATACGAAAAAGTTGAGCGTCCAGCACTCGTGGGCGGTGCTCTTGTTTTTTACATGTTAAAAATGGTATTGTGTTTTGCAAAATTAAAAATTAAATTAATTTTTATATCATGTTTAGTGACAGAAGTTATCAAAATTAAGTTTCAACATAAAAGTGCTATCAAAACAAATTAGATGATGATTAACGATACTTCGTTACTCAAGTCTTTTGTTTGATATTAAAAAGAAGTATGGTAAATAATACAATTAACATTTGTTGACCATTTTCCCAATAATTATTCCAACAAAATTAATGATACAAAGTGACAAATTCAGTAAACAATGTAAATACTACCAAAAAAATCTAATCAAAATGTGTTTTTTTTTTAAATACGTCATGACTTGCAAAGAAACAAATATATTTATTTATATTCATTTTTCCTATGTTCCAAAAATGTAGGGGCCCGAGTGGCTCCATGAGTATCGGGTGAAACACAATCAAGGGAACAGTATACTGGTGTTGCACTTAGGGGTATAAAATAAAGGTCTCTGAATTGTCATCAAAGATTGTTTTCTATTTTGTACTACAAATGTATCCATAAAGTTTAAGAAGCTTAAACATTACTAGTATGTAGATTGGTGCAAGGGAAATGTTATTTTGACCTGCAGACAAATTGTTCATTAGGCCACCCCAAATTAAATACTTGTTCTTCGGACCCGCTCGCACCTTAAAATTCAGATTGAAAATTTCAACATAAAATGTTTCCTCACCATTTCTTCAACATTCCCTCTTCATGTTTCATGATTTTTAAACAAATTAAAATAAAAAAAAGTCGCCCGCTTATAAAATTATCTTGAATTGTCATTTAAAAACACAAAAATGAGGGGAAAAATGATTAAAAAAAAAAAAAAAAAAAGTGTCTCTCGTTTATTCAAGATTTTCTCACCTCCAAAAATTCAATTTTCAGAAAAAAAAATAATTAAAAAAATTTCGCTCACCCGCTCCATTTTTTTAATGAAAAAATCCGAAGAACAAGTAATCAATTTGGAGTGGCCTTAAGAGCTGGTTATGGACACTACACAGGACTATAACATTACTATAAATACTTTAAGCTGTGTTATTTTTATTATTTTGTAACTAGTTCAACATTTTCTCATATTTGAACATATATATCAAACATAAATGTAAATAATGAACAAAGAATCTTAAATACATACAATATTCATTCAATAGTTCTTGCAAATAATTTTGTCAGAAATTTGACCATTTGTCAACTCTTCTGAAACTATTAATTCTAAACTTCAAACCTCATATATAGTTGTGCAAAATAGAAACCAAACTTTTACTGTATCCAATAGAAATTTAAAATTTAAAATTATGTGATTTAAGTTTTTGAAATTAAAAACACTGTAAATTTGGTTACGGACACTACATACAAATCATTGAGAGAACAGTGTATTTTGATTTAAAAATATATGCTTTGAACTGTATTTCCTTTAGCATTAAACCATGTCAATTTAATATAGGAGTATCTATTTCTGTAAGTAAGTGATTCTTGCAAAAATATTTAAAAAAAATTTCTGATGAAAAGTAATGAAATTTCAGAAAACTATTAGTGTTTTCATATGAATTCTTAACTTAATATTTAAAAATAAACCTATTTCTATTTTGACAAACATTAAAAACATAAGTAAATGTTCTTCTATGAATGCAGGGTAGTCAATGAATCAATACAAATCAGTTTAAACTCTGGTTACGAACACTACATAATTATCTGTTCAGTGGAAATAAACATATCTGTAGTCTTTTTACAACTTTTTTTAAATGTTCCTCAGAATGGAAAACAAAATGAGACCGTTTGTCACTCATTGATGGCTCGGCTACAGTAGCTACCAACTTATCATCAGTTTCCCTGGGAAATCATTATCGTTGATTGAATTCTTTGTCGGGATATCATTATCTTTAACCAGGTAAATCAAGCCAGGTGAGATAATTAACAGATTACGCAATCAAAACAAAAATTCTATAATCCGTTGATTGGCATGTAATAAAATTGTCATTGTAGTGACTAATTAGTTTTAATCAGCGAATGAAGAAGAAGAATGAATTTTTACAAACATTTTTCAGGATCAGGATCAGAGTTGTTGCCCTTCGACGAAGCGATCTCGCTTGAAGAAACGAAAAAGGGCACATTGGCAATACATGGCGCCAGGTTTTTTTTTTTTTTATCAAAAGGAGCATGGCGCTCAGAAAAAGGGGCATGGCGCCACACCATTCTATTTTTCTTTAGATAAAACACTATCCCAAGATATACATAATTTATCTTGTTTCCTTGTCTATTTCTATGTTTTCCTGTTGATTTGAGTCTGTATTTTCCAGATGATCTATTTCCATGTCTTCTTCTTCCATGCTATCTTGTTCTGTTTCCATGTTTTATAACTGCTGCTTTCTTCTTGTACTTTTCAATACTTTTTATGTTTGTGTTTCCCATCTGTGGCAATAGTCAATATTTTGACACTGATCAATTTCCTCTAAACAATTCAAACAGTAGTATGACAGTTTTCTAGTTTCCAACTTACGTCCTGTACTTCTCACGGCATGTAGTTTTCTTGTTCCTTTCAATGTATTTTCATTGGTTTCTGGTCGATCTCTCTTAATACCTTTAACTAATATAAACTGTCGTTTTTAGCTCACCTGGCCAAAGCCCATGTGAGCTTTTGCCATGACTTGTAGTCTGTCCGTCCGTCGTACACTTTAATCTTCTCCTCAGAAACCACTGGACCAATTGCAACCAAACTTTGGTGGAATGGTCCTTGGATGGCCTCCTTCCAAAATTGTGTCCGGTGATCACGACTTCCAACCAATATGGCCGCTAAGCTAGAAATAGAAAAAAGGGGGGATGAAATTTTAATTGTCCTTTGCTGCTTTAGTATAAGTCAAAATGAGTTCAATATGGCGTGGGTTTGCGCCCGGCTTTGTAAATTACAAAAAGGGTGCACTCAACTCGCAGCCACAAGTGATAAAGTTTACCAGTTGCTTGCCCATGGTCGGTTGTTCTCTCCGGGTACTCCGGTTTCCTCCACCACTAAAACTGGTCGCCATGATATAGCTGAAATATTGTTGAAAGTGGCATTAAACACCAAAAATCAAATCACTGATAAGAGACCAGTTATAATTCAATATGATATCCCATGGAAACACCGATTATGACACTGGTAAATCCTATCACTGAGATGACACCAGTTAAGGTTCCTTATGATATCCCATGGAAACACCGATTTATATGACATTGGTAAATCCTATCACTGAGATGACACCAGTTAAGGTTCACTGTGATATCCCATGGAAACACTGATTATGACACTGGTAAATCCTATCACTGAGATGACACCAGTAATATTAGGTTCACTATGTTATCCCCTGAAACACCGATTATGACTCTGGTAAATCCTAACATTGGGATGACACCAGTTAACGTTCCCTATGTTATCCCATGGAAACGCTGATTATGACACTGGTAAATCCTATCATCGAGATGACACCGTTTAAGGTTCCCTATGATATCCCCTGAAAACACCGATTATTACACTGTTAAATCCTATCAATGAGATGACACCAGTTAATGAGAACCCTTAAAACACCGATTACATGACACTCGGATAAATCCTATCTCTGAAATTTGTGGGCCTTGATCATGAGTGCATGGCCGTCTAGAGAAACTGGCCAAATCACGAAAACTTGAAATAAATCTAACACAATCTGGCGAATTTACCATACAAAGCACAGTGGTAAGTATTTCAGCACGGACATGGTATATTAGATATATCTATTATTAAATAATGCGTTTTTAGCTCACCTGGCCAAAGGCCATGTGAGCTTTTGCCATCAGGTTTCGTCCGTCGTAAACTTTTCACATTTTAATCTTCTCCTTAGAAACCACTGGGCCAAATTAGACCTAACTTTGGTGGAATGGTCCTTGGATGGCCCCCTTCCAAAATTATGTCCGGTGATCCTGACTTCCAACCAAGATGGCCGCCAAGCTAAAAATAGAAAAAAAGGGGGATGCAATTTTAATTGTCCATTGCTGCTTTAGTATAAGTCAAAATGAGTTCAAATTTTAACTGCACCTACATGGCAAGGAGTAATTTAATATATATTCCGGGGTTTTCTGTGAAATTTTTCTTTCAGCCGATTTATACCGATTATGCAATTTAGGCATATTTTGATAAAAGATCGCATTTAAATCTTCTCCTCTGAAACCGCTGAACCAAATTAAACCTAACCTGGCAGGGATGGTCCCTGGGTGGGTCCCTTTCAAAATTATGTCCGACAGCCCCGCCCTCCATTCAAGATGGCTGATGTTGCTAAAAATAGAAATTTCTTCATTTGTCCATTGTTGCTTTAGTATAAGTCAAAATGAGCTAAAATTTTAACTGCAGCTACATGACAAGAAGTAGTTTAACATATGTTCCGTTTTTAGCTCACCCGGCCTTTAGACCATGTGAGCTATTGCCTTCACTTTTCGTCCGTCAACATTTTAATTTTCTCCTCAGAAACCACTGGGCCAATTGCAATCAAACTTTGGTGGAATGGTTCTTGGATGGTCCCCTTCCAAAATTCTGTCCGGTGATCCCGACTTCCAACAAAGATGGCCACCAAGCTTAAAATAGAAAAAAGGGGGGATGAAATTTAAAAAAAATCTTCTCATCTGAAACTACTGAGCCAATCTCAACCAAACTTTGCTGAAATGATCCTTGGGTGGTCCCCTTCCAAAATTGTGTCCGACATTTCAGACCTCCGACCAAGATGGCCACCACAGCCGAACTTAATTTAACATAGGACCCTATGGGAAATTTCCATCAAAATCTTGTCTGAAACCATTTGCTCAATAAGAACTAAATTTTGATGAAATAGTCATTGGATGGTTCTCTTACAAAAATGTGTCCGGCGGTTCGGCCCTTCGACCAAGATGGCCCCCACAGCTGAAATTAGCTTAACATAGGACCCTATCGGAAATTCACATAAAAATTTTCTCCTCAGAAACCACTGGGCCAATTGCAACCAAACCTTTGTGGAATGGTTCTTGGATGGTCCCCTTCCAAATTTGTGTCCGGTGATTCCAACTTCCGACCAAGATGGCCACCAACCTAAAAATAGAAAAAAGAGGGGATGAAATGGAGAAAAAAAATCTCCTCTGAAACTACTGAGCCAATCTCAACCAAACTTTGCTGATATGATCCTTAAGTGGTCCCTTTCCAAAATTGTGTCCGGCATTTCAGATCTCCGACCAAAATGGCCGCCATAGCCGAACTTAATTTAACATAGGACCCTATGGGAAATTCCCATCTAAATCTTCTTGTCTGAAACCATTTGCTCAATAAAGAACTAAATTTTGATGAAATAATCATTGGATGGTTCTCTTCCAAAAATGTGTCCGCCGGTTCGGCCTTTTGATCAAGATGGCCACCACAGCCAAACTTAGCTCAACATGGGACCCTATCGGAAATTCATATAAAAATCTTCTCCTCAGAAACCACTGGGCCAATTGCAACCAAACTTTGGTGGAATGGCCCCCTTCCAAAATTGTGTCTGGTGATTGCGACTTCCGACCAAGATGGCCGCCAAGCTAAAAATAGAAAAAAGGGGGGATGAAATTGAAAGAAAATCTTCTCTTATGAAACTACTGAGCCAATCTCAACCAAATTTTGCTGAAATGATCATTGTGTGGTCCTCTTCTAAAATTGTGTCTGGAATTTCAGACCTCCGACCAAGATGGCCGCCACAGCCAAACTTAATTTAACATAGGACCCTATGGGAAATTCCCATACAAATCTTCATGTCTGAAACCATTAGCTCAATTGGAACCAAGCTTTGATAAAATAGTCATTGGATGGTTGTCTTCCAAAAATGGGTCCGGCGGTTCTGCCCTTCGACCAAGATGGCCCCAACAGCCGAACTTAGCTTAACATAGGACTGACCCTATCGGAAATTCACATAAAAATCTTCTCCTCGGAAACCACTGGGCCAATTGCAACCAAACTTTGGTGGAATGGTCCTTGGATGGCCCTCTTTCAAAATTGTGTCCGATGATTCCGATTTCCGACCAAGATGGCCGCCAAACTAAAAATAGAAAAAAAGGGGGGATGAAATTGAAAAAAAATCTTCTCCTCTGAAGCTACTGAGCCAATCTCAATCAAAATTTGCTGAAATGATCCTTGGGTGGTCACCTTCCAAAAATATGTCCGGCATTTCAGACCTCCGACCAAGATGGCTGCCACAGCCGAACTTAATTTAACATAGGACCCTATGGGATGTTCACATACAAATCTTCTTGTCTGAAACCATTAGCTCGATTGGAACTAAACTTTGATAAAATAGTCATTGGATGGTTCTCTTCCAAAAATGTGTCCGGAGGTTCGGCCTTTCGACCAAGATGGCCCCCACAGCCGAACTTAGTTTAACATAGGACCCTATGGGAAATTCACATACAAATCTTCTTGTCTGGAAACAGTTGCTCAATTGGAACCAAACTTTGATAAAATATTCATTGGATGGTCCTCGTCCAAAATTGTGTCTGGTGGTCCCGCCCTCTGACCAAGATGGCTGCACAGCTGAACTTAGTTTAACATAGGACCCTATGGGAAATTCACATAAAAACAATCTTGTCTGGAACCAGTAGCTCAATTAGAAACAAACTTTGATGGAATAGTCATTCGATGGTCCTTTTCCAAAATTGTGTCCGGCAGTCACGCTCTCCCAACAAGATGGCCACCACAGTGCAGTTGCGTTGTTATTGAAAGCAGCTTTCGTCCATGTGAGCGATTACAGACTGCTGGGAACCTCTGGTTAATATCAAAAATAAAGAACTCCATTCCTCAGGCACAAACAGGATATAGTTCTGTACACAAATCCTCACATTTATTTCATGTTGCATTTCAACGTTTTTGTTGTTTTTTGATTGATTGCCGAAATGCATGTTGTTTCGGGAGTCACTCGGGCAGAAACATGACATGGTTCTGTACACAAAGCCTCGGATTTCACGTTCCATTTTGAACAACGTTTTCATTCGTTTTTAGCTCACCAGGCCAAAGGCCATGTGAGCTTTTGCCATCATGCGTCGTCTGTCGTTAACTTTTCACATTTTAATCTTCTCCTCATTTAAGCCACTGAGCTAATTTAGACCAAACTTTAATGGAATGGTCCTAGGACGGCCCCCTTTCAAAATTGTGTCCGATAGCCTCGTCCTGTATTTAAGATGGCTGCCGTTACTAAAAATAGAAATTTCTTCAAATAGCCACAACTGCTCTATTTGAAGCCAGAATGTGCCCAAATTTGAACTGTATAAGAATAATTATGGGCTTTTTAACATACATTACGAGATTTTTTATGAACTTTGATATTTTTTCCGATTTTGACCTATTATGCAAATTAGGCATAAATAAGCAAACAAATCATTTAAAAATTTTCTTGTCAGAAATCACTTTGCCAATTTCAACCAAGCTTTGTCTGAATGATACTTAAGTGGTCCCCTTTAAAAATTATGTCTGTCAGTGCCGTCCTGTATCCAAGACTTTTAACTTTTGCTGATTTTGACCGATTATGCAAAATAAGAATAAATATGGAAACATTTTTTAAAATCTTCTCGTCAGAAACCACTTGGTCAATTTCAACCAAACTTATAGCCTGAATGGTCCTTAGGTGGTCCCCTTTCAAAATTGTGTACGGCAGCTCCAAATATCCAAGCCATAACTTAATACGAATTATTTCAAATGACCAAAACTGCTGTATTTGAAGCCATAAAGGGATCAAATTTGTAATGTATGAGCATAATTCATTATATGCTTTTTAGCTCATCTGGCGTCTGTCATCTGTACATTATCCACCCATTCGTTGGTAAATAATACTATTCTCTAAAACCACATGACCAATTTGAGCCAGGTGAGCGATTACAGGATCGGGGAGCCTCTATTTCTTTGTTTGTTTTGCTGTTTTTTGTTGTTGTTTTGGGGGTAGGTATTATATAGATTGCTAAAATACAAGTGGTTTCGGTCGTGATTTTTTTTTATTTTATCAACACCAAAGTTGACAGTTAAAAAAACTGAGTTCCTTCAAATTATCATTAATTTATTTAACTGAGGAGAGGGGACTCTTAAACTTACCTTATGTTGTACCTTGTGTGGTTTTTTCTGCCCGCAGCACCTTGACTGACGTGTATTAGTTTTAAATAAAGCTGGTAGTAATATTTTTATCAATGTTTTATTCCCAGCAAACAATCCGACGTCGGGAAAACGTTGTCACAACGTTATACTTTACGTAGTCACAACGTAATATTGTTACGTCGTCACAACGTACTTTTGTAGACTCCTCAGCACGTAAATACGACCATCCACACAACGTTGTCACAACGTAATATTACCACGTTGTCATAATGTTGTGGTATGGTCATATTGCGACTAAACTCCTGTTTTATTGGCGAGAAACTCATTGTCAGATGCTTAATCCTTCAGTTAGGGAAGTAATGTACCACTTAATAATACCACATGTTTTCCCTCATACTAATCTAGCCAATGTCAATTCTATATGCCTAAGCATTTCTAGAAACATTGTCATCCTAGTTTACATAATGTAAAGCATATCACTGCATTATTTAGTACTGCATACCTTGATCTGTGAAATATTATTTCAGTGAGTGTGGGCCCAGGTGGCTCAATGAGTTAGGTCGTTGGATCTAATAACTCATACAAGCCTACCACCAATACGGCATGGGTTCGCGCCCGGCTTTGTAAATTACAAAAAAGGGTGCACTCGACTCGCAGCCGCAAGTGATAAAGTTTACCAGTTGCTTGCTCATGGTCGGTGGTTTTCTCCGGGTACTCCGGTTTCCTCCACCACTAAAACTGGTCGCCATGATATAACTGAAATATTGTTGAAAGTGGCGTTAAGCACCAAATATCAAATCAAATCAATGAGTGTACTTTTCAAAATTAAATTTTAGACAACAAAAGCCATAGGTACAATTATAAGCATTTTAAAAGTTAGTTAACTTTATAGCACTGTGAAGATATGTTGAAAGCCTAAAAGAGTCTTAACAATGTATGGAACAACTTAGACATGAACTAAAAGAATGATCATTTAAATACAACTTTATTTATAAAGTCATTAAACAATTCATATTTGTGACAGTAAACAATGAGAATATAAAGCAATAATTAACAAATATAAGTCAATGCTTTACTGGAGTGAAATATGCAGTCTAATCCTACAATGAATGGTCAGCTTGACAGGTGATATATTCTGTTAAAAGTAAAGTATCCAATGAATTCCTACAATCTGATTGGCTAATCAAGATGGGGATATCATATAATATTCCCATGATAGACTGGGGATATGAAGCGGATTGTGTGTTGCTTTCTCAAAATAGAATTAATATAAATAACT
>MJUT01059077.1:1717227-1749870 GCA_002080005.1 Gigantidas platifrons
GTTCCCTATGTTATCCCCTGGAAACACCGATTATGACACTTGGATAAATCCTATCACTGAGATGACACCAGTTAATGTTCCCTATGTTTTCCCCTGGAAACACCGATTATGACACTTGGATAAATCCTATCACTGAGATGACACCAGTTAATGTTCCCTATGTTATCCCCTGGAAACTCCAATTATGACACCCAGATAAATCCTATCACTGAGATGACACCAGTTAAAGTTTCCTATGTTATCCCATGGAAACACTGATTGTGACACTTGGATAAATCCTATCACTGCGATGACACCAGTTAAGGTTCCCTATGTTATCCCCTGGAAACACCGATTGTGACACTTGGATAAATTCTATCACTGAGATGACACCAGTTAATGTTCCCTATGTTATCCCCTGAAACACCGATTGTGACACTGGTAAAACCTATCACTGAAATGACACCAGTTAAGATTCCCTATGATATCCCCTGGAAACACCTATTAATCATATCACTGAACTTGGTGAGCCTTGAGTGCATGGCCGTCTGAGTAGAGAAACTGACCCAATCACGAAAACTTAATTGAAATAAATCTAACACAAGGATCAGTGCAAGAGTATCTGGCGAATTACCATACACAGCACAGTAGTAAGTATTTCAGCACTGATATGGCATACTAGATGTATCTATTATTGAAAATTACAGTTCATAAATAATGCATTTTTAAGATTAAAAATAAAGAACTCCATTCCTCAGGCATAGACCGGACTAGTTCTGTACACAAATCCTCACATTTATTTCATACTGCATTTTAACGTTTTTGTTGTTTTTTCGTTGTAATTTGGTTGTTTTTTGGTTGATTGCCGAAATGCATGTTGCTTCGGGCGTCACTCAGGCAGAGACATGACATTGTTCTGTACACAAAGCCTCGGATTGCAATTTCCATTTCAACGTTTTCATTCGTTTTTCTTTATTGTTTTGTTGTTGTTTTTGTTTTTGTTTTTTTTGCGCATTTTTTGGATTGCTGAAAAGCAAGTGGTTTCGGTCACGATCTTTTTTTTATTTGATAAACACCAAAGTAACGTTGACAATAAAATATAAAAAAAACTGAGTTCATTGAAATTATCATAACACATTCTCACATTCAAATATTTTATTAAATAAAATGCATAAATTCAATTACACAATATGCAATGGAATTGCACATCAGGCATAGCCTATGTAAGTGCTCTCCCTCAATAACTAAGGACATCGAGTAAAATGATAAGAATAATTAATTGCTTACATTATAATTAGTGTACAAATAATTTTACTTAAAGGAGAAATTTAAAATTTTGTAATAATTTTAAAACTGCCCATTTATTCATTATAATTGTGAAATTTGCCAATTTAGAGTGTGAATAAGTAAACTTATAATTAATAAATTCTTCTGTATATTAAGGATACATATATGTACATGTATCACATACAAGGCATGATTTAAAAAAAAAGATTCAAAGCAAATAATACAAAATCAAATTGAAAAATGTTAATATTAATATTAAATCTTTTGCATTGGTTTCACAAATAAAGGTGTGCAGGCAGAGTTCATTATAAGTACATTATCATCAAGAGAAAGGTCGGGTGATCATCCCTTTAAGAGTACATCAGTGTTTAAGACGTCGGCTAAATCTCTCAGTTGAGTATATTTTGGGTGCGTGTTGACTCAACTACAATGTACATTACAAGCTAGACTATTTATTACCGTATAATACAGACAAGTGCTAAAACAATTATATTAAAGAATGTGATGGGGAGCGTCCTTATCTGAACTGATGGCGACAGAGTTCTAAACAAACATCCGCACGCGTACGGCTGTAGTCTGTGTGTGGTTGTAAACACGATAGATGATTAACCTTGAATTATCATTTGATTTATGCCACAGAGTAAACAGCAAAATTCGTTGGCAAATGAAAACTGGACAGACATAAAAGTAGTGAAAGTTGTCTTCAACATCATCCCCACAGGGACACCTTGAACTATCTGACAAGTGTGACAAGAACTTGTGTTGATTCAAGTTACTTGCCAAGTTTCTAAGTTGACAAAGTACATGGAATATCTTGTATTTTCTTGTACCCAAGGCAAAATACGGGGGGGGGGGGGACAGGTATGTTAGATCTTATTTTCTGTTTGAACATTAGTCTACATCACGTAAATTCTAACTGTCAATTACATTAGGGTAAAAATAACATTTGTATGAAGTGGTATATACATGTATTCTAAACTGTGAGGACCATGAAATACTTAACTCTGTTGGTAAATTTCTCCATGAACACATGCCTTGATTTTATACTATATAATAATATATATACATGTATACAATTATATGTTTTGTACCTAAACTGTATTGTATTATCTGTCAATCAAGCACCTCTTTCCCTCTTATGAATGTGTATTATTTTGTTTATATATATTTCTTGTATTTTCCCTATATGGGCCCTTTAATTGGTTAATAAAGATAATTCTAATATATTGCAGAATGGAGCTTCGAAAGCCCGGTTAAATTTCAAAGTATTACTAGATTGATGATTAGCATGTAGAAGGAATATAGATTCTCCTTCAGTTGCCCGTGGGTTACGATATTTCTCCACTCGAGGGAGTTAAATTAAAAATTTTAACCACGAGCCGTAAGAAATTTTAAGAAATTTTGGAGAAATATCGTAACCCACATGGGTAACTGAAGGAGAATTTGTTTCTCCCATTATTTAACACGAACTTTATTTCAAAAGCCGTCAAACGAGTCAAATGCGGGGCTGGAAAGGCACGAGACATTTTAATCCTCTAGAGGATTACAGATTTTTCTCTAATTCTTGTTCAATTTTCACACTTCTCAACCCGTGTGAGAAAAAATCGATAAACAACGTGTGGATCACTTTGTTCTCAGTCGCTGATTGGTCAATTACGAATTACGTAATTTTCTATGCTTATCTTAGCAACGTTTAAAAAATGTAAACAAATCGCGTCGTCTGCTTTATGAAATATTAATAAAAAAAATGTCAGATTTCCTCTTACCGGCGTTTGATTCTTTTTCTCACTAATATTTTATTGAAAGTACAGTATTTTCCTTCATGAAACATGACGTGGCACATATTTTGACGTCATTGAAGAATGACGTCAAAGGTACGGAAAAGAACATATAGGAAATACGAAAAAAAAAATGAAAATAAAAGACACAAATATATTTAATACGTTTGAATTCTGTATTAAAAAAAACCAATGGTTAAATCCGTAATATATCTGTTATCCAGCTATCAGACAGGGTATATATATATAATGTGACATTCCGGCTTAGGATATATCTTTATAAAGGATCTATCGATGCGCGACGGGGAAATGGCACCTTGAGGGTCACTTGCAAATATTTTTTAGTGTCCCAATAGTGGTTCATTAGAGAAACAATCTCTAACATTGTTTCCCGTTTATTACGATAATTTCTCAAATCTCGATAGTTAGATGTTCACATTTTAAAATTCTCGGTAAACCTCGAACTTTAAATTGTGAAAATTTAACTATCTTGATTTGAGAAATTATCGTAATAAACGGGAAACAATGTTAGAGACTATATTTCCACCACTGGTTCAGCGGGGTTAAAATGACGTCATAATGGGAGAAATTATCATAACCAAGGTCCTACTATTATAAATCCTTGTCATAACTGAGGAGAGCACAGGGACTCGGATAACTATTTCTGACAAATATGCACTCTCGGGCAATGGCAGTCTCGTAGAAACTTTGTCAGAAATAGAACATCCGAGCCCTACTAGCTGTGAGGAGAGGGGACTCTTGACTTGTATTAGTTCAGTTTAAATAAAGCTGGTAGTAATATTTTTATCAATGTTTTATTATTCCCAGTTTGACTTTGAGTTTTAACGAGGGCATAAATAGAGACATTTTAATTCATTTTACATCCAATTTTATACATTTTAACCAGTTGGAATACTAGTGACTTTTAGATATATTCCGGGAGACGGATGGATGATGATGCTTTTTATGCTTTTACGCATGTATATAGATTTTACGATTTAATATTATAATGAAACTTATTAGGGTCATTATCAAAATACACACTTTTTCCTCTTCATATTTTGGTGACATCAAATATTTTCGTTCCAGTTTTGCTTTAGCCTATTACTTTTTCCTACATTACAATGACATATTCATATAATATGCAGTCGGGAAAACCACCATGAAACAAAATATTTCTAGATATGTAGCACCCCCTAATACCTTTCAGTCCGTGGTGTTACCAACATAAAATCATTCTTTTTAGGAAAATGAAAAATAATTTTTGTGTAAAAAGTGGTTACATACATAATATACACAGGGAAATTATGCATAATGTAAGATATTTTCTTTGGAGCACTAGTTTTTTTTCACAATATTTGGATATGTTGTTGTGGAATTCCATTTAAGCTGCATTATGAAACAAACAAGTTTTCATAATTGTATTTTGTTTCACTTTATATAAAGACAATATGACTTATACATAGTTATCAAAGTCAACTTTATTCAACTATAATATAATTTACTTCAATTATGTCATTTATCCTTTTTATGAAACAATTTACATGAGGTAACACCATTGACAAGAGGTAACACCACAGGTGACAAAAGTAACGCCAGGGATATTTTCATGAATGTAGACATTAAATTCAAGAAAAAAACACAACTATCAACCTATATGTGTTGTTTTCTTATTGTTTTCAATACAATATTCAGTTTTTCAACATATTGGTTTAATGCATGAGCAATATCAGTTTTGTCCATGGTGTTATGAAGATATGTCCATGGTGTAACTGTTATGAAGATATGTCCCTGGTGTTACCAGGTCTAAAAAGTATACTCCCACCAGCTTGTTAAACTATATCTTATATGTAAATGACGATGTTTAAAGAATTTTTCTGCCGATGATAGGTTAAAGAGCATTATTATGTTCTGTATATTACTGTTTATGGAATAATGTGTTTATTCACAATTGTAATGCTAAATGTCGTGGTGTTACACAATCTTTATGGTAACACCACAGAAAACATGTAAGTATTTTCATGATAAAAGGAAAATAATGTCTCCCTGGCGATATTTTATATGTACATATATCCAGTGAATAAAATACCAAATGCAACGTATTGTGTATTTTTACATTTTGTTCAATTCTAACAAAAAGAAGTAGTGAGATGTACACCATAGACATACAATTTATATACTATACCAATCGCACGTACATTTTCGGCTCTACATTAGTTTATAGATCACTTTTATTTGTGTCGTCTGCACATGTCACGAAACAGGAAATAAGCAACGGGAGAAACTATTTTTGCTTCAAATATGACGACAGATAACTCTTACCAGCCTTAATAGGAAGGGTAACACCATAGACATGAAAATCTATAACAGCAGGTTTTTGCTAATTTTCTTTTTAAATTTCAATATATATCGAGCAAAAATAATGTTGTTCTATTAGAGTTTTAGGAATAGTTCAAAAATAATATAAGATCGAATGAAATCATTACATCTGAATAGTACAAATGACCATACGTAAGTAATTCTGGAAAAATAACACGTAACACCAAGGAAAAACAGGTCTTCGTGTAGCAAGCTCTCGGTCCCATTTCTATACCCCGGGGTTCCCGCGGGGTTGCACCCTTTTAGAGGACTAGTGCCTCTAGGACGGAGAAACCTGGTGCCTATTCTACCCCCGGTACACCCTCTGGGAGGGGGTTTACCTGTAGAAGAAGAAGAAGAAGAAGAGTTGAGTTAATTTAAGTTATTCCAGAAACACGTCGTGTGCACTAAATTTAAATGTCGATGTTATTATTATTATTTTTTTAATACATAAAAAATGTAGTTAGTAGTATTATAAGAAAGACAACTCTATCAATTTTTTACTACTGGTTTCCAGTTTGCTTTACACTATACATATTTGGCGTGCCACTTCATTCCAGTACCAGTTAGCACGACAAAACAACAAATTTTGATTTCTGACGAAATTCTGCCCGGTGCTAATTATTGAGAGTTGGAATGGGTGTTTCAGTTGAAATAGAGTATTGGTAGGTTCAGATTGATTGATTGATGTTTAACGTCCATGTCCAGAGTCTCTTCTTCACACACAGGGGCTCGCAGCACTTGTCTAGAGCTGTAAAAAAAATGAGTATACTGGGTTTACCTCATTCCGATGGTCTTACGGAAACACACCTTGTAAAATATACGATACCTATCGTTTGAATGAATCTGTATTCATACAAACATTATGCTATGAACTAATAAAAAATTAATAATATCCTTTTAAAACAGGAGTTTTAACCTTGTGTTCAAGTTATCGATTGTTGACAGTTCTCCGATGGGACCTTTTTGACCTTAACCTTGTTTCGATGTACTGGGAATTCCTTGTTATGGAGAGCCATTGGGGCTAATATGCTTGACTGCTTTGGCGGGTTATTTATATCAGATATATTTGAACCAAATAAAAGAATTCTTTATTATTTTAAAAATTCTGTATAACACACTTGGATGGAAAAAAGATATGATTGCATAAAATGTAAAAAAACAACAATTGATTTTTTTTAATTGTTTGGGATTAAATTTTATGCACTTTTTGGCAATTTTCATTTTAAATTTCACATATTTTATGAGTTGGAAGAAACATATGATGGTATAATTCCAAAAAACAATGCTTGCTCTTTTTTTCTAACGTTGTTCACTCATGCCGTATATAGCTTTAATTCCAGTCGTATTATCGAAAAACAACAAAATTCTCATAATTGTTAATCAGGTTTTCCATAGTTTTTTCCTGCGCACAACCGTAAGTGCAACTTTATTGTCATTGGTAACTACACATGTAGGAAGCTGGATAGCAGACGAACACAAAACAGTTTTCACATGTTCAATAAACGATATCTAAGTTGGCTTTTAAGATTTATCAAATGAGATGGCATATAAGGGTGAAGGAGAAGTTGAGATTTATTCTTATATATAATAAAACGGCAAAAGCATACTTGAAATGCAAGCATTTCCAAAAAGTAGGTGATGTAAACAAAGCGTGTCGTCAGTGAAACGTGACCTGCATCCTCTGACCGGTGACTGCGTAAATGGAGGTACGCAAAGCACAAAAAGAAAATACCTCGGAACGAGGTATAACAAGGAATGAGGTGAAGACAGTATACCTATATATCATATATTAAAACTTAATATACTGTAGGTACACATTTTTTTTACAGAGACAAGTGCCTGTGGTTAAATGACTGGAAAAATGTACCTAACCAAATCAACCATTTGGTAGGTTTCCATGCTGATTTTTCTACTTTAGGAACAAAACCACAATTAATCAAATCATATTTCACTTGATTTACTACAACTTTACATTTTTTTAGTTCATCATCTTGCTTAGTACATGTACCTAATCTGTCATTAAGATACATAATAACTTGTTTACCTCCTTTTTTTTTTTAACAAACCTTGTAAGCTTAGTAATTAAATAACAAGCTGTACTAATTACACAATAAAACAAAATTGTTCTACAGCCATTAACTGTCCATTTAAAACCCTAAAAAATTGGTATGTGCTTCATAGATGTCCACATGATGGTAAGCTGAGTGAATATCAAATGCAAACATAGAGGATATAAGTTTGATACAATTTTGTATGTTATGGAGCAGTTTGCATGTCTTCAAATTTTACACTTTAATTTGCTTCCATAAATATTCATTGACAGCTCTAAGATCAAGAATCAATCTTTTCTTTCATTGAATAAAAACTGTTTAAGAAATAATTACCGGTAGCCATATATTTATATTGTTTTTACCACAGGTTGGCACTTTATGCCGAATATTTTACCCCGAACGATTATACCGATTATGCAAATTAGGCATATTTTGATATTAGATCACATTTAAATCTTATCTTCTGAAACCGCTGAACTAAATTGAATCAAATTTGGTTTGGTGGGTCCCTTTCAAAATTATGTCTGACAGCCCTGCCCTCCATTCACGATGGCTACTGTTACTAAAAATAGAAATTTCATCAATTGTCCAATGCTGCTCTATTATAAATCAAAATGAGCTAAAATTTTAACTACAGCTACATGGCAATGAGTTAAGTTTTACATGTAATCCAGGGGTTTCAAAAGTAGGCGGTAGGTGGCTATATTCCACCTGCTATTAAAGGTCTTGAGCCTCCTACTTTTACCATTTTTTACATAGGCAAAACACACAAATAGCCGCCTACTTTAAGTTATTGTAGGCACCTACTTTAAAAACTTTTGAAAGCCCTGGTAATCCGAGTTTTTCTGTGGAATTTTTCATCCATCGAATTGAAAGTCATTAATTGTTTTATTATATGACACATTTTATATGTTGATTTTACCCTTAAAATAAGCTTCTCTGAAACGGCTGAACCAAATTAAACCAAACCTGGCAGGGATAGTCCTTGGGTAGTCTCATTTCAAAATTGTGTCCGACAAATCCGCTCTCCATTCAAGATGGCTGCTGTTACTAAAAATAGAAATTTCTTCAATTGTTCCTTGCTGTGTTATTATAAATAAAATTAGCTCAAATTTTAACTGCACCTACATGACAATGAGTAGATTAACATATATTCTGTGAAATTTTTCTTTCAGCTGATTTATACTTTTTATACAAATTAGACATATTTTGATAAAAGATCACATTTAAATTTTCTCATCTGAAACCGCTGAACCAAATTAAAGCAAATTTGACTGGGGTGGTCCCCTTTCAATATTGTGTCCGTTAGTTAGTGGGTTAATAAATCCTGGTATCCATCGAATTGAAAGTCATTAATTGTTTTATTATATGACACATTTTATATGTTGATTTTACCCTTAAAATAAGCTTTTATCACGACGTTTTCTTTGGTTTCGTATGTTGCAAGACGTTGGAATGTTGTATTCACCGCGTGTTATGTTGCGTGAGGTGAATATGACGTTTTATCAAAGAACGTTTCTAGGGATGTCAGCCAATCGGATAAAAGAAATATTTATGGTCATATAATAATGTGTTTTATATGATTTGACCAACATGAACCTCATATTCGTGCTTCTAATGATCGCTTTATAAAGTTACAAACAAGGGTGCACTCGACTCGCAACCACTAAAACTGGTCGCCATGATATAGCTGAAATATTGCTGAAAGTGGCGTTAAATACCAAAAATCAAAATCAAATCAAAATCATTCTTATTGTTTCAATCTGTATTATTTAGGAATCGAGTGAAATTATTTGCACTGGGAGATTAAATCTCGCATATTTATTTTTAAATGCTTAAGTAATGAAAATTAACTCCAGACGAGAATAACCATTTTTATTATATAGTAATAATTTTTTCCCTATTTAATCCTTTAAGAAACATCGTGCAATATATTCTCATATTTTACTCCTTGTCTCGCTCTTCTTTATAAATTCCGTGAAAAATACGGATGCGTTCCGAACGTCGATTTTCATATTTTACACCTTGTCGTCTGTAAACAATTAAGATGGCGGAAGAAGACATCGCATATCTTCTAAGCAGAGGGGAATTAGCCGAACCTCTTGAAACTGAACAATCTGAAATCAATAGTCTTGTTGATAAAAGCAAAGTGAAAGATTTTATCGATCAACAAAAAAAGAAGTCAACGGTAAATTGCACGAAAAGAGACTTAAACATTGTTTACAAGTGGCTCGTTTCCAAAAATGTACTGAGATCGAAACTATATTTATCATGTTTATTATTCATGTTTCAGTTACAATATTAAATGAATTAATTAAATAATATGTATTCATAATAATTTCCTAGTTTTCCCAAAACATTATATTACCCTAGTGCAAATATCAAATATTTGACCTAGTGCAATATAACTATAAGAATAATACACGAAAACTTAAATTTCAGCAGGTAAATAATACTTCAGGAACACAAAAAAATTATTACTATAAATGTATATAATAAAAGGGTTATTGTATGAATATTGTTTTAGAGCTACAACTTTAAGATATTGCAGGATGTTTATACACATAATGGAGGTGTGCATTTCCACAGGCACAGGATTTTTATTTTCATCAAATATTCTCAAAATGACAGGTAGTTGGACTATTTCATTTTGTTCGTCCGTCCGGATTTAGATACATGGTTTGTCCGGCTATCTCCTCCTACAGTTTTGGAGCTACAGTTTTAATGTTTTGCAGGATGTTTATACCCATAATGGAGGTGTGCATGTGCACACGATTTTGAATTCATCAAATATTTTCAAAATGACAGGTTGTTGGACTTAGTCATTTTGTTCATCCATCCGGATATAGATACAACAAATGTACATGGTTTGTCCGGCTACATGTATCTCCTCCTACAGTTTTGGAGCTACAGTTTTAATATTTTGCAGGATATTTATAACCATAATGGAGGTGTGCATGTTCACAGGATTTTGATTTTCATCAAATATTCTCAAAATGACAGGTAGTTAGTTGGACTTAGTCATTTTGTTCGTCCGTCCAGATATAGATACATGGTTTGTCCGGCTAGATCTCCTCCTACAGTTTTGGAGCTACAGCTTTAAAATTTTGTATGATGTTTATACACATAATGGAGGTTGACTTATTTATAATTTCTTATGGTCAGGTGGGGGCATCATTTGTGTCTTACAGACAGACTTCATTTTTAAAAAATCACTTCTAACAAAACAACTTTGTGTCCATAATTATCAATTGCTGGGGCATACTTCTTTTCTAGTTATTGTCAAAGCTTTAGGATTTTTAATTTTATGATTAATTTTTGTTATCTTTTTTTCTGTCGCAATCATGCAGCACTGGATGAGGCTATTTCTCTCGATACTTAGAACTTCGTAAAATTATATTGCAAGAAGTTCAGTATTCTAGTGTGTCAGGCACCAAAGGGAGATTGTGTAAGTTTATAAAATACTTTGCCTTAGCATTGTATACAGGGCCGAATTATGACCATTTGGAGTCCCTAGGCTAATGAAATTACTGGGCTCTCCACAGAAGGAGACACCCTCTAACTCGGTGGCACCGGTCTTGAATATTTTTTACTTGATATATTTTAGCGACATTTACAAAACTTGAAGTAAAACTCATTGCAAATTATTTAAATATGCTACAGCCTATGCTGGTATTAGCTTATAAGGTAATCCGGCCCTGAGGGTATGCTTTAACAAAGAAATCATTGTTGCTGCAAATTTTCAGAAAAATGTGTGTAATGCTTTAGACATGGTAGATTTCTGTTCTCACTGTCATAAAACTTAACAACAGGCAAAATGGTACCTAATCTTTCAATAGCAATAATGGAAAGGACAAAAAAAAATAATTTGAGCCTAAATTTCTCATAATTTTTATATATTATTTGAAAAATCTTGTAAAAAATTAGAGGATAATTTTACAAGTAGAAAATTCACCAGTTGTTACAACATTACAATTTCGATTAGATTATGGGGGTGGGGGGGAGGATATTTGCTATTTTTTATTGAACTTTGCCTGAAAGAGTACCATTTTGCCTGTCTTAAAGGGAAATAACTCCTTTAAAACATAAAATTTTAGAATCAAACTTGGAAATATATGCAAACAGTCCTCGAAATGAAAATTTGAATTTACTGGTCCACATCAAATTCTTGAATTTATTTTTATATACAGTCAAACCTACCCATGCAGCCACCTCTATTGAGCAGTCACCAAAGAGGTCACCTTTTTTTGTCCTGTCAGACAATTTCATATGAATTGAACCTCTTTTAAGAGGTCACCTGTCTTATAAGGCCACTTTCTCTTTGTCCCAAAGGTGACCTCTTAATACAGGTTAGACTGTAGTTCTCAATAAAAACTGAAAAATTAATTGGTCTGGAGGACTGCAAATGGTATGATTCTTCTTGTACATAATAAGGCACATATACATGTTAATATGATAGATCTATATGTTAGAATTTCACAGTTAATAGCTTTATATTTTGTTAGACTCTGCACCTATCTTTTGCTGTTGTATAGTTTTTATTTCATTACAGCGGAGGATGAGGGTACGAGCCTCGGTATTTGGAACAACGCAAGCTCATCCTTGATAATGTTCCCTCTACTAATGTCACAGGAAATGTTGGCAGATCATGTGAGTATTGAGGCTCTTCATGGGTATGCTCAGTGTTTAATTAATAACAACATTTTTAAAATATCAAATATTTGCATTGATGACCATTATGTTAAACTACATGTAGCTGCAGAACTATAGCTCTTAAGGGCTGTTAAATTTTTTCCATATCTTTTATTTACAGATATACATTTTTTTGTACAGTCAAACCTGCCCATGAGGTCACCTCTATTAAGCAGTCACCTGTATTAAAAGGTCACCTTTAATTTTCTTGTCCTGTCATATAACATTTCATATGAATTGAACCTCTTTTACGAGGTCACCTGTCTTATAAGGCGACTTTTTCTTTTTCCCAAAGGTGACCTCTTAATACAGGTTTGACTAGAATTGATTTTGGAAAACATTGCAAAAATCGACAGATAATTTCCGGATAGGCCTGTGCAAAGTTAAGTGCAGTCCGAAGTTAATTATAAGGGTTCAGATTATGGGTGTCTAATGCCACCTTGAAATATTTCAGTTATATTGTGGCAGTGAAGTCAATTCTACATGTATATTTCTTCACTTTTGTTCTAGTTAGTTGGCGGAACTCAGGGTGGAGTCAAGAACAATAAATATTTATCCCATTTAAGGACGTAATCATCAATGTTCAAAGATAATTAACTATGGAAGCTTGTAGAATTTTTTATTTTTTAACTGAGCACAAACAGTATTAGTGTACGTAGTTATTCAAAGAACCCACAAATGAGATTATAGTACACAAAAGGCCTGAGTTTGAGTTGGAATTCCGCAAGTTTACAAATGGTTGAAATCCATATATAGCTCTATGAAAGACCATAAGACCTACAGTTCTGCAGCTAGAACAAATTGCAAAAGAATTTCCAAGTGGTGTTTTAGCAACTTTACTGCATCCCCTTTAACAGAAAAAAGTCACCATTACGTTGAGTCAATCTTATAATGATACATCAGGGGCGGATCCAGGATTTCAAGTTAGGGGGGTACTTAAAAAAATTGCGCCGAGCGGAGGGAGGTGTGAAAATATTTGGGGTATTTCGTGTGAAAAATCACGATTTTACGCATGTTTTATCTCCAACCTTTATATTCAACTGCCAAAACTTTGACTTCTGATATCTCCATTTCTACAAAAATGGACATGTATCATTATAAGATTGATACGACGTCATGGATATATTGAGAATGAAATGTACATAAAAAAAAGATAATAGGAAGAGTTTGAAGATATCAAAGGGGCAATCAGAATCTGTATATCAAAGAAGAACAGACAACACAATGGCCAAAAGAAAAAGTACAAAAAGACAAACAATGATCTACAAAACATACATACAAAACATGAACCCTCACAGGCTACTTATTTTTTTCTTTTGCAATTTGTTCTGGGTTTTACGTAAATTGACTGGACTATACTCTTGTTGTAATTCTACTTGAGCAGTTGATGTAACATTAAATAGTGTCTGCCCTTACAATATTTTGTCTCCTATGATAAAGTCCGAGGACAGAATAAAGCACAGCGATGACTTCATTCGGTCTGTGTAAGGTTTTTCATTACAAATATAACACAACCGGACACAATTTCACAGGACACTATTATGTCTTACATTGATGCCCTATCTAGATGGTAGCACTTCATAAATGTTGTCAATCAGTAATCACAAAAATACAAGGGGCCCGGGTGTCTCAATGAGTTAGGTCGTTGGATCTAAAAACTCATACAAGCCTATCACCAATACGGCGTGGGTTCGCTCCCAGCTTTGTAAATTACAAAAAATGATGCACTCGACTCCCAGATGCAAGTGATACAGTTTACAAGTTGCTTACCCAGGGTCAGTGGTTCTCTCCGGGTACTCCGGCTTCCTCTACCACTAAAAACTGGGCGCCATGATATAGCTGAAATATTGATGAAAGTGGCTTTAAACACCAAAATTCAAATTCAAATTCACAAAAATACAACAAATGTATATTTGGAGTTAAGAAAGGAGACAATAACTGCACTTGAGATATTTCTTAACATAGAATAAGAAAGGAAAACTATGCAAATACTTTTAAACCTTTACTATGTTGTGGGCAAATATGGGAAAATAAGAAAGAAAAAAAAGGTGGTTAAAGGGGTGCAACTCTAACATGTAAACTAGTTTAGCAGTGACCAGTTTTGTGTCTGTCCCTAGCAATAACATAACCTATATTATCATTAGCTTCTAATGTTGTTAGAGGGCCCGGGTGACTCAATGAGTTAGGTAGTTGGATTACCTAACAACTCATACAAGCCTATCACCAATACAGCGTGGGTTTGCGCTCGGGTTTGTAAATTACAAAAAATGTTGCACTCGACTCGCAGCCGCAAGTGATAAAGTTTACCAGTCGCTTGCCCATGGTCGATGGTTCTCTCCGGGTACTCCGGCTTCTTCCACCACTAAAACTTGTCTCCGTGATATAGCTGAAATATTGCTGAAAGTGGCATTAAACAGCTAAAAATCAATAAAAAAATTGAATGTTGTTTTTATGTTTTGTTTACTACTTTTGTATGTTGTAGTTTGTTAGCTAGTAGACAGTCAACCCTGTCTTAAAGGGCATCTCTACATTCTACATTACAAATTACTGTCTATAAAGGACAGTCTCATTTTCCCCATTAATGACTAGTGAATATAATTTTAACCTGTCTATAATGTCAGGGGCGGATCCAGGATTTCAAGTTAGGAGGGGCGCACTTAAAAAAATAATTTGTGGGGTATTTCGTGTGAAAAATCACGATTTTGCACATTAAAATGACATTTTTTCCAATTTTAGAGGGGGGGGGGGGTTGGCGCATGCCGGGTGAGCCCCCTGGATCCGCCCCTGAATGTGCAACTTGAACAAGGGTAGATTTTCAGGTTCCCTTGAGTACCCTTATTATCCAGATTTGATGGTATAAGTTTCATTTTGAATGTGTCATACTATGACGTGGAAATGTTTTAATTGTGGGATGTTTTTACCCCTAAACCCTCCATACCAAATAAATGGTGTACTGTGATACCAACCATGGCCCGTGGCATTTGAAACCACTTTTGGAAGTATGCAGTTTTGTTACCATATGCCTTATTACATATTCCACTGAAGAAAATAGAGGGGCCATTGTGGCGTGATCGTATGGCAATTGGATTTATGACTACCTATCACCACTAAAGTTGGGAGTTCGAATCCTGCTCATGGTGAGTTGTACTTGATACAACATTATGTGATAAAGTTTGTTGGTGACATGCTACAGGTCAGTAGTTTTCTCCAGGTACTCCTGTTTCCTCCACCAATAAAACTGACAGCCATGATATATCTGAAATATTGTTGAAAGTGGTGTTCAACACCAATACCCTAAATCCCTTAAAGAAAATGACATTTCTGATTAATTGACTTTATTTTTGTCTTTTTATTTACAGCCTCATATGAAGTAAAAGTCAATGGCAAATTGATATTTTCTAAGCTGAAACTGGGTGGATTTCCAAGCACGGAAGAAGTAAGTTAGTTATTATTTCAGAATTATAGTCAAATTTCATGGTGTCGAAGCAGAAGGGACTTGTGATATTACTTTTAAGTACAGTCAAACCTGCCCATGTGGTTACCTCTATTAAGCAGTCACCTGTATTAAAACGTCACCTTTTTCTTGTCCTGTCAAAAAATTTGATATGAATTGAACCTCTTTTAAGAGGTCATCTGTCTTAAAAGGCCACTTTTTCTTGGTCCCAATTGCAAGGGTGACCTCTTAATACAGCAGGGCTCACCACACATAGTAAAAACAGGGTGACTTGACTTCTCTCTCAGTTGACTTAAGGGCGAAGTGAGGGAAAATCTGGGAGACTTCCGAAAATCGATCTTGATTTTAACGTTTCTTTCTCCACTACCGCATGTTCCCCTACCTTTCACAAAATGAACATGTGCTGCACAAAATGCACAACGATCTTAAAAAGGATGCAATTAACGAGTTTGGAATAAAATATTGAACATCAAGCTCTGCATGGGTCATATTTCAGGAACATGGGAGCTTCTTTTATGTGAGTATTGAAGAAAAAGTATGATTATTGAAAATTTATAGGCGACGTCTCAAAATTACAGGGCGACTGAAATTTCGCTTTTGGGCCGAGTTGGAGCGACTTCAGAGCCGTGAAGGCGACTTTGTCGCCCAAGTCGCCTGGTTTGGTGAGCCCTGATACAGGTTTGATTGTAGTTGAGTAATAGAATTATTATCAATAAATTGAACTAAGCACTACTACTAACAGGAACCTGTTTTGCTTCGAATTTACGTCGGAAGCAATTTATCTGCAAGGTTCAATTGTTGTTATTGATTTTTTGTAACCCCATCAGCAGGGCATTCCACAGCAGCCGGGCACAGGGCAAATTGCCCGTCTAATTGCATTTTGGGAATTTAACTTATTTTGCATGATTTTAGAATATTTTTCATTGGGAAAGGGTCCTTTTACTGGACCCTGGGAAAGGCTAAAATAATTCCTGCCCTTTTACTTTAGGATTATCACCTCTTACCTGAAAATGAGTGGAATGCCCATAATGCATCAGTGGCATGTTTGTTTTGACTGTGGTAGATCATTGGTTCAAGCCACAGTTGGGGCAGACCAAAGAATATGAAATTGATATTTTGTGCTTCTCTGCTAAACATGCAGCATTAAGGAGTAATAATTCCATTCTTACTAGAATTTATCAATAACTCGTAATCCAATTGGATATCGTCACTTATTCTACGTCATTCGAAAGGAATTTATAGATCAATATTTCCGTTTGCCGGACTACTTTTTTTTGTAGCGTTACGGCGTAGGAATATGAAAAAACAATCCACCAATAATTATTAGTATTTAGCGTCGAAAAAACAAACATGCACGTCCAAGAACAAGAATTATAAGGATTAAACACTGTGTTTTTAGGAAATTATGCATGTATAAACTCTGGCAGCTCACTCAACATAAAGTCCTTCAGACTTTATTCAGTTTGTGAGTGAGCTGCTGGAGTTTATACATAGATAATTTCCTAAGAAACAGCTAAAACAGTGTTTAAAACTATAAGAACAAAGACTGATTGTCTTGGCATCCAGATAATGTGTCCGTGTCTACATGTCTACCCGCACACTGTTGTTTCTGTGACCTACCACAAAAAATCTTAAACTCCATCGAAATGCATAATGGTCGTAATCGTTAGGTAGTTAGATTTACAACTACCTAAGCAATCAGTTCCTATCACCACTAACGTTGTGAGTTCGAATACAGCTCAGGTGAGGTATACTTGCTCCCAGAGACTTAGAAAAGTTGGCTTTCCCATGATCGAGAAACACAAACCCCATTAAACCCCAAATACCGGGCATGAACTCAGCTGCTCCGGAGGGTTTGACAGTTCCTGCACCACATTTGACACCCATCTTGTTACTGTAAGATATAGGGGAATGGTGTCTTTCATGTTATTATTAATTTTTTACTTACATTTCTATATAAAGAAAAAGTATAAATTTCGTCGTTGTCATTTACGTGTAATTTCAATCTAATTACACCATCGTTTTTTTCGTGGCTGTCGTGGTCTAGATCATATAGTAGTCAGCAATACAAATACCTGTGCATCAGTACCAATCACCATTAGAGTTGTGAGAACGAACCCCGCTCATGGTGAAATGTTCTTGATACAACATTATGTGTTTACGTTTGTCAATGACTTGCGGTAGGTTTGTGGTTTTCACCGGGTACTCCGGTTTCTTCCACTAATAAAACTGACTGCCATGATATGACTGAAATATTGTTGAAAGTGGCTTTAAACACCATTAACCATTAACCGCAAACCTCTAATTACAGGTTCTTAGATGTATCAGGGAAGCTGATAAAGGGGAAGAACCCAAAGAAATAACCATTGCCGAAAGCCCAGGATGCATCATTCTGTAAACAGGAAGAACAAAAAGATTGTGATAATATAAATCTTTGACACAAAGACAAAGAAATTGTGGAGAATTTCAAGATTAGTGCAATACCGGAAATAAAATTACTGTTTTACCCACGGTCAGTATTTACTAGTTCATTGAGCAAACTGGTTCCATGTTCAACAGAGAGTAAAGGACTGTCAGTATGCTGAACAAACTGGTTCCATGTACAACAAAAAGTAAAAGACGAAAGTCTGAAAAAAAATATAGAAGAAAATTTTTGGTTTTACCTTTGATCACCATTTCCCAGTTCATTGAGCAAACTGGTTCCTTGTACAAGAGAGAGTAAAGGACGAATAGTCTAAAAACAAATATGGTTTATAAATTTCATAGTTTGGCATGACAGATTGTTAAAGAATGGTTTTTTTTAGGTTCAATATCAACTTTTTCCCATGTTAAAAAATCATTTAAGTCAATTATAACTTTAAAAGAAGTTACATATTCCATGTCTCAATAGATTATCAGTAGCCATGCTTCTCGACATGCTTTTGAGTGACGATATTAAATTTTATGTCACAAACTTTTCCGATGAAGCACTAAACTTGAAAATCTCTTGATTGTAAACAAATACAGTACAGATGCGTTGTCACAGTGTACAACTGTGAATGTGGATGGAACACCACCAAATTACATCCAAATTACATTATTTATTATATAGTAATGTTGACTGGGTTGTAAATGCAGATATCATGTTCGAAAAACATCAGCAAATCACTGTGGTAATATTGTTCCTTTGTGATTCACTGATGTCTGACAACAGTGTTTTGTAACAAAAACACCATGTAGCACTGTACATGAGTGTTTGTTCCACCATGATTCACTGGTGTCACGGACCAGTGTTTTCTTACAAAAACACCTTGCTCGTACTGTAGTTTCGATTGCGACTTTCTACATTGAAGCTCATGTCTCTTTTTTATGAAGATAAAAGCTTAAAATGTCATGTTTTTATTGGATGGTCATAAGAGACAGATTTGAGATGAGGAAGTCACAATTAAAATACAATTTATAATCTCAAGGATTTATATACATGTACATGTATTATTTTTTTCATTGCATTTCATTACATATCTCCTGTTTGTTTTTTGATACTGTAAATTTATTTTATGGTTATTAGGCCATAATATATAAATTTTTTGTTTTCCTCAACATGATCAACCAGAAGAAAATGGTGCCTACTCGATTTTTCTTTCTTAATTTAAAAAAAAAAAATTAAATCTGGATATTTACAATTTCCTGAGATATAAGGTATATTATTCCAAATTTTAATACAATTTAACATTTTAATAGAAAACAAAAATTCCCTACCTATCTACCAAGTCCAACATCCATGGGTTAGAATAGGACTGACTAACATTTTGTTCAGGAATGCCTCACGGGTCCGGGTGGCTCAATGAGTTAGGTAGTTGGATTACCTAACAACTCATACAAGCCTATCACCGATATGGCGTTGGTTTGCGCCCGGCTTTGTAGATTACAAAAAAGGGTGCACTCGACTCGCATCCGCAAGTGATGAAGTTTACCAGTTGCTTACCCATGGTCGGTGGTTCTCTCCGGGTACTCAGGCTTCTTCTACTACTAAAACTGGTCGCCATGATATGGCTGAAATATTGCTGAAAGTGGTGTTAACACGATAAAAAACAAAACAAAAATCAGGAAAGTCTTACTGTTTCAGGTCTTGGGTTTTTTCTACCCATGTCCATCATCTATGGGATGGGTTTAGACTAACAGACATTTTACTCAGGGTGGACTTATAATTTACTGTTTCAGGCCTAGGGTTGTTGCAGTTTATTTAATAAAAACTAAGTCATTTGTGTCCTCATTTTTTTTTATATGACCAAAATATTTTGTCATTGTAGATTATTATGATCTCATCACCCCGTGTCATTCTTCCTATTTTTTCCCTTGCTAGATTTTCAAAATACTTTGCATAATGATGCTTCGATCAAATCATATGCCATCTTTGAATATGGGCATGGTCCTCAAAGTATTTGGAAGACGACAAAAAATTCAAAATTTCTAGGTCATTAAAAATAATATTTGATTGGGCTGGTAGTACAGCGTAGAAGCAAAAAGTATTAACTGAAAAAAACCCTGTTCTTACAGACGTAAAATACAGACCCAAAAGGGGCTTAAGTTGTGTACTGCAGAATAAATAATATGAAAAACAAATATACAGCACCGTCAGAATACCATATTCTAATCGAAAAAGCATAGAAAATTACGCAAAATCTATACTTCTAGCACACAAAATCTATACTGGTCTTCTAGCACACAAATATATGACCACTCTTTTTCCAGGAACTGGCAATAAAGTATAGCTGGATTAAATTCATTTGATTGGCCCAAGTGTCCCCTCTTAGTGAAAGGTTGTAATATATAGCTTGTATTGTGATAAAGGCTAATAATTTCCAAAAATAAAACCCACATAATGAATAAGAGCCTAAATGTTGAAAACTCTCCAATTTTTGTCCCCCGCCTCCCAAGCGGAGCAGGGGATATAGAAATGCCGGGCGTCCATCCGTCCGCCCGGATATATTGTAAGCGCTCTCAGATTTGTATTTGTTGACCAATTGATTTCAAACTTACACACAGGCATTATATTAAGAATCTCTAGCTTAAGTGCGAAACTGGGCAAAATTCGAAAATAAAATTCTTGTAAAATCATGTTTTTTTATAGAAAAAGTATATATTTTGAGAATTACACATTTCTCTGAAACTACAAAAGACAGGAACTTAATATTTGGTATGGGTGGAGATGCCAATGTGAAGTTGAGGATGCAACATTCGCTCCTCCCCCAGCTCAGCCCCACCCCTCTGAGGAATCTGTATAAAAAAATGTGACCAAAATCCCCATCCTAAACCATATATATTTATGATCAGGGTGACTAGGCAAATCAAATGCCTTATATCTCAGGCCCTGCGGGGTCATACCCCACCCCCTACCTGAAGTGAACTTTTTAATGGTTGAGATCCCCACCCCTAAGCCATATACATTTATGATCAGGGTGAATAGACAAATTAAATGCCCCAAGATTATGACTTGCAACTCGGCTGTTGCATCTCAGATGCTTTCTCGATTTGATAAATATATCACATGGATAACATTAGATTCACATTACACCTCTTTCTATTGCGGCGTGGGACACATGGCTACGTGTTGCAATCTTGTCAGGTATACTTTGTAATGCCAATGTTAGATTGACCTCAGGTTTAATTAATTACATTATTAATTGCATTTCATGTCTTGTTTATTTGATCTAATTTAATAAAAACATGTTAATTGTTATAGAATTTTTGTGTATGTATACTATGTATTCCGGGGCCCGAGTGGCTCAATGACTTAGGTAGTTGAATAACCTAACAACTCATACAAGCCTACACTCGACTCGCAGCCGCAAGTGATAAAGTTTACCAGTTGCTTGCCCATGGTCGGTGGTTCTCTCTGGGTACTCCGGCTTCCTCCACCACTAAAACTTGTCGCCATGATATAGCTGAAATATTGCTGAAAGTGGCGTTAAACACAAAATCAAATTAAATACTACGTATTCCAACTTGCAACAGTTGGAGCACCTGTTGGGTCAAACCAAAGACTATAAAATTGGTATTTGTTGCTTCTCTGCCAAGCATGTTGTACTAAGGAGAAAGAGCAAAGGCTGCTGGCTTGGAATCCAGATAATGTTTTTTGAGTAGAGTAACATGTTTACCCTCGGACAATTGTTTCAGTGAGCTAGCACTATCACATCCAATTAAGCTTGCTTTTTTAGTACAAAGCAGACATCATGATCAATCACATCGCCATGATATAGGTGAAATATCGCTCATTAACAGCAGACTCACGCACTCACTCACTCAAAACAAATACAGTGTTGTATTACACAAATCAATTAATAGTGCGTCAGTATTGCAAGCATGCTCACCTAGCTTGTTATAGGAAGAGTATGAAGATACCAAAGGGTAATCAGAATCCATAGATTGAAGGAGGACAGACAACAGAATGGCCAAAAGATACCAAAGGGTAATCAGAATCCATAGATTGAAGGAGGACAGACAACAGAATGGCCAAAAGAAAAAAAGGACAAACAATGTTCTACAAAACATACACATAAAACTAAAGATTGAGTAACAAACCTTACTAAAAACTGGGGGTGAACTCGGATGCTCTGGAAGGGTAGGCAGTTCCTGATCCACCAGTGGCACCCATCGTGTTAATCTAGTTACAAGCCTGCTGATAAGTCGTGAATGAGGAAAGGATGCGGAAGTGTTTAGACAAGTCATTTGTGACACTGATACTAGTATTCCATAGCGATAAACCAAGTCATGGTGGCGACTAAAACTTTCAAAGTGATGACTTCAACTGAACCATTAGAAACCATTGGTTCAGTAGCTTTCTTTTAAGCAGCAACCCTCTATCAAGGAGGGCTGTCGTGGTCGTGATCGTATGATAGTTCGATTTAAATCACCCATGCAATCGGTGCCTATTACCACTAAAGTTGTGAGTTCGAAGCCTGTTCAGGCCAACGATTTAACTGAAATATTGTTGAAAGTGACGTACAACACCATAAACCTCTTCTTGTCACCTAAAGATTGTGACATATGCTGTTTTTAGCATATTACCCTGTTACAAAATGAATAAAAGCAATTTCTTAGAAACAACAAAGCAGGATTAGGGTTATGGTGTTTAACACCTCTATCAACAATATTTCAGTTATATCGTGGTGGTCAGTTTTATTGGTGCAGGGAACCGGATTGGCAGGAGAAATGTGCATACCCATCGCAAGTCACTGACAAACTTGCATCAAATAATGTATCGAATACACCATGCCTGACGGATTGAAACTCACAATTTCAGTGGTGATAGGCACTGATTGCATAGGAATTTTTAATATGTTGATTTGAAATCAAAGATGGCCCCCAATGCAGGATTTAGTTTTTAACAAGTTATTGATGGCCACCTTATAAGAAAATGAATATTTTTTTTCTTAGGAACTAAAAACATGATTGAACTTCAACTATACATGAATTGCATAATGTCATTGGGTGGTCCCTTACACAGTTGGAATTTTTTCTTTACTGGGATCGAAAATTCAAGATGACCACCAACGCAGTATCTAGTTTTTAGCATAAGACCTTATGGGAAACTAAATAAAAGCTTTTTCTTTGAAATTGCAAAACAATATCCATGATAATCAGGCGACCGATACAGTGTTTGTGAGCCTCTGGTTATAATTAGATCTCCTAAACAAATACAGCGATAAACAAAGAAAAAAACATGAACACATTCGCTTCTACTGATATAGACAACACATTTTTGTAACTGTTCTCAATGGGTTATTGTTTTCCTGTGTAATTAATTATATATGGCGGTCACCTTAACCAAAGAACAGTGATATACCTGGTATATCACTTGTTCGTCGTCGTCCGTCTATAAACCTATTAACAAAGGTAAATGTTATGTTTTCCTCTCTGAACTGTTCCGTGGATCGAATCACAACTGTACCTGACATGATATTTTTTGTTTTAATTAGAAAAATGTATAAATACTGGCAACCTAATTGATGAAGCATTTTTAGTTTCTTTTCCTCGAACACGTAACTACCACGGGCCGTCGTCATCGTGATCGTATGGTTGTTGGATTTATAACTACCTGTGCAACCAGTGCATATCGCAACAAAAACTGTGAATTCGAGTCCCGCTAATGGCGAGGTGTACTCGATATAGCATTGTGTGATAAAGTTTGTCACAGGTCGTCTTTTTCTTTGAGTACTCTGGTTGCCTCCACCAATAATACTAATCACCACGGTATAACTGATATATTGTTGAAAGTGGCGTTGAACACCATAGCCATAACTCCCTCGAAACGTCAGAGCTGCCAGATTATACTTGTTCATTGGATCGTGCTGTTAAAATCTCTAGGTGTTGACCAATCAGAAAACCAAGGCTACACATGATTTAATATAGGACACCATTGGGGAAAAGCCTTCAAATCACCCTTCTTAGAATCCAACTGACTGATGAAATGCGAATTGTAGCTGAATAACCATTTCACCAGTTTTAAGCCTTTATGTTTTATGTGGGCCTTATTTGAGGATTTTTGAGACAACCCAACGATACATATATATTGGTTTATTGTGACATATATACAGATTATTACATGGCATTTTTCATATCATACCCTTTATCAGCCCTAGGTCATGATTGATATCAGCCCGAGAGCCGATAAAAAATATTTCAATATAGTTTCCACTGGGCTCCAAAGTTGCTTTCCGACCTTCACCGGAAATTTTGTTTGCCTATTAGAGTGGTATGTCAACCACATATTGTGTTGTGTTTTTGTTTTGTTTTTCTTCGTCTTGTGTACCCAATGTTACAAGTTTGAGGGGACGAGGTGGCTCAATGAGTTAGGTCGTTGGATCTAACAGCTCATACAAGCCTATTGTCAATAGGGGATGGGTTCGTGCCCGACTTTGTAAATTAGCTCAATGAGTTAGGTCGTTGGATCTAACGACTCATACAAGCCTATTGTCAATAGGGGATGGGTTCGCGCCCGATTTTGTAAATTACAAAAAAAGGTGCACTCGACTCGCAGCCGCAAGTGATAAAGTTTACCAGTTGCTTGCATAGGGTCGGTGGTTCTCTCTGAGTACTCCGGCTTCCTCCACCACTAAAAGTGGTCCCTATGATATAGCTGAAATATTGCTGAAAGTGGCATTAAACACCAAAAATTCAAATTTGTTGCAAGTTTTCCTGGATTGTCCCATTTTGATTGCCCCCCTTTGGTATTCTCTAACGTTTTTCATTTTAATTGACAACAACAATATAAATATTGTAAAATATATATATTTTAGACGCCCGAAGATGATGAATACATACTCAAAACCGATGTTTATAATATATATCTACAGAATGTTTGATTCATTTTAACAGAAGGAAAAGCCCGATACTCTCAATGATGACTGGCTACAATCTCAAATTATAGGTACCTGAAAAATAAAATGGAAGTTGTTATGTACAAATTTTATTTTTCACATTTTCGTATTATATATTGACGCAATCTATAAAATGCTATTCAGGGTTAGGGTTATGACGTTCTAACGCCATTTTCAACACTATTTCAGTTGTATCGTGGCAGTCAGCTTTATTGGTGGAGGAAACCGGAGTAGCCGGAGAAAATCACTGACCTGTCGCAAGTTACTGACAAACTTTTATCACATAATGATGTATCGAGTACACCTCGCCTGAACAGGGTTAGAACCAAGAATAAAATGCTATTAAATCTACTAGATCATGATCCACTAACGTCTAGTGAGATTTGGTATCGGGTCACTGTAGATGTTACAATTTTATCACAATTTTTCACATTTTCGATATTACCTCAATCTAATAAAATGGTAGTAAATTTTCTCTATCGTGGTCCACTAAGGTCTAGTGAGACTTGGTTGATTATTAATTTTTTTATTTTTGGTGTTTTAACGCCACTTTCAACAATATTTCAGCTATATCATGGCGATCAGTTTTAGTGGTGGAGGAAGCCGGAGTACCCGGAGAGAACCACCGACCCTGGGCAAGCAACTGGTAACTTTATCACTAGCGGCTGCGAGTCCAGTGCACCTTTTTGTAATTTACAAAGCCGTGCGTGAACCCACGCCGTATTGGTGATAGGCTTGTATGAGTTGTTAGATCCAACGACCTAACTCATTGAGCCACCCGGGCCCTCAATCTAATAAAATGCTATCAAATCTACTATACTAAGATCAACTAATGCATAGCGACGTCCATTATCGGGTCACTACAGAAGTTGCAGTGTAATCTCGACCAATCATCGAAGAGCTTACTAATTGTTGAGGTATCGAAAAATATTGCCAAATTTGATTTGATTTGATTTGATTTTTGGTGTTTAACGCCACTTTCAACAATATTTCAGCTATATCATGGCGACCAGTTTTAGTGGTGGAGGAAGCCGGAGTACCCGGAGAGAACCACCGACCATGGGCAAGCAACTGGTAAACTTTATCACTTGCGGTTGGGAGTCGAGTGCACCCTTTTTTGTAATTTACAAAGCCGGGCGCGAACCCACGCCGTATTGGTGATAGGCTTGTATGAGTTGTTAGATCCAGCGACCTAACTCATTGAGCCACCCGGGTCCCATGTTTGAAGGACTGTTACTTGACGTGACCCAATACTGACTGTCATTTAATGTTAGCGGATCTACATTTAATTGGACTGACATTGATATGTTTCTTGTTATTGAAGTGCCTGTTCCAGGAAAGCAGGAAAGTGAGAGGTAAAGTACATATGTAAGCTAGTATATCGATTGTGCCCCCTCTTCTTCGACATTTGCGATTACCTTTTCTTTCCCTTATTATTGAGATATATTATATCCATTTATGCATGTCTTTATTAATGTACTTTTGCGTGGTCGTTACATAAGGGTATAGCTAAATTTACACCAACATATGCAATCAGTGTCAATCACCACTAAGTATACGAGTTCGATTACCGTTTATAGCCATGTGTATGCCACAAAACTTGGCAGACATCAATTTGTCCCACCAAATAAAGTTCCCACTACGTACAATATATAGGTGATATACAGTCGAAAGTTGCGCTAAAACGCCCTCTCATAACTTTATGTTCATCAACGATTGTTTTATTTCCAATATATTATTTCTATATTAATGATGAAATATCGTCATGTTCAACTGCAATGAAACGGACTAAAATAGAATATCATTCTTGCATTTAAATCAGCAGTTATATGCAGTCGTTTCCTTGACAACACAACTATTTTTAATATGGCATTATAAAACGTAATATTATTTACCTTCTAAACGCTGTTTCTCACCAGAAGCCGGCTGAAATACATAAAATAAATAATGATAAACATGGTAATTTTCAGCAGTTTAATACACTGTGTCCTTAAGATGAAAGTTTTCAATTTATTTATTTATTTATGCATTTATTTATTTAAAAAACATGTTTCTTTCCTACAATAACACACTAGTTTATAGTTTATGCACAAATATTATTTACATGAATTTAACATGACAATTAAAAAAACATCTCCTTTGAAACATGGGAGCATCCAGTACTTACAAAGAACGGGAAGAATTTTTCTCTTCATTATTTGTTTGCTTTGAAGCAATTTTTAACTTTATAATATTTTAAATTACACATGTCATTCGATATAGTTTAGTTTCTTACTGTCGAAATAAAAAAAATATATATATATTGATATCTCGAATTCGTACGAATTCGTCGCATTAAATAAAAAAATTAAAAAAAAAGGAATAAGCTCAAAGCAGAGTTAAATTCTATGCTTCCCGTTGACGAAAATGTGTTAGATAGATTCTTTGTCATGCCAGTGTAAATGTGATAAAAACAAGTAGGCATACCAATGGGCACTTCGTTTGCCCTATCATTAAATTAGTAGACATCAACACGTATTGTTAATTTTAGGTTAACTATTATGTTCCTTCCTCTTGGACAAACATGTGTTAGCTAGTTAACCTGTGTAGTATGCAATAGAAGTAAGTAGACATGATATGCCTATGGGTACTCCATGTGCCCCATTGATAAATTATTGGGTAACAAAATCAGTTATGAACGTATGGTTAGCAAAATATGAACAAAATAATGACGTTAAGCAAACACTTAACCAAACACGTTAGTTAGAATTTTAATAAGTTTGTAACCACTCAATAATATTAACATGTTATATGTTATTATGACGTAGTAGGTTAAAACAGTGCAATAGGATATAGGTTATAACAAAGAACTGATTCCGTATCACTACACTCAATTATTGCCCCTGCCACAATTCTAAAAATAGACTGCAAATTTATGTCATTTGACTAAACTATTTTGTCGTTTACCTGGTGTTTGTAAACAAAGAGATAGCACGAAGGCATGGTTTATCCACAATGAGAGATATTTCTCATGGCGTCAAAGCAAATTCCTCCCATTTACTGTGGGACTACAAATTTATGTCATTTGACTTCAAACTACTTTGACGTTGAACTTTGATGTTTGTAAACAAAGACAGAGTATGAAGGCGTAGCTTATCCGCCATAATAAATATATATCATGGCGTCAACTAATGGTGTGGCAGAGGTGATAGTAATTGACGTAAGATACCCAGAATTCTTTGCACGGAGATTGAGGTTATAAGTGCTGTTGGTTTACTCATTAATATTTACCGTGTGGAAGTTTATCATGATGACTTACCATTTAATGGGCTCCTATTAATTAATAAGAAAATACATTTCAAAATAACGTCAGTGTTGATTATTATTAGTGTCATGGTAACAGATAACGACTATAAAAACTGACAGGGATGTGACTTTCATGGAAATTGAAAATGAACTAATGAATAAATGAATGGCCATGTTTACGTCACATATTAATTCGTTGATGTGAATGAATGGACGACTAGATGAGTCTTTATTTAAATATCAGGAAACTTTCGTAACATAATATACACATATTAATTTAAAAATCGGCCATTTCACTTTCTCTATTTTTTGTTTGAGGGGTTATATACTAAGCCGTCGCCAATATGGTACGGGAGGGGGCATGGTGAAAGTGGCGTTAGACACCACAAGCCCTGTAACATAATGGTGACAGAGTTAAGTATATACCAAATTAAACAAAAATTAGAGAAATTTAAATGGTCGACCCCTAAATTAATATGTGTACATTTGTTGTGTATTACAAAGCAATTATATTGTATAAATTATAATGTAAAACCTACCATAGCCATTTTGCTGATATCCTGAAAGAACAAACAAGATACATTAATTATGACCTGTTAACTAGTACATAAATGTGGAGGGGAGNGGGGGGGGGGTTGTGCTTAACGCCACTATCAACAATATTGAAGTTATATCGTGGCGGTGTACACAAACGAGAAGACCAAAAGAGTAAAATAAATTATGTGGTTGATCTGTCTCACTCGTCACAACTTCGGCTGATTCCGTATTTCCATCTAAACTCGTTCGTATTACGATAGCTTCCTTTGGAACTACTTTCGGAAATCGTCTTCGTAGGAGGAACTATAATAATTTCTTCTATTTCTTTTTTTTAAGTCTTGAGCCGAGTTTTGATGAAGGTAACGGAATCATTCGAGTTTTGTCTACTGGATCTGTCTAAGATCTACATAAACAGGGAACCAGTTTTTGTTTGGCTAATGGATTGATTATGGGACTTATTTGTATGTAATATATATAGCACTATTGTAAAGTTCAATCTATAATCCATGAAAATATATTTTTATTTGTAGATTTGTCTAATCATCAAGACATGTGATTCAATAAAAAAAATTTATTTGGGAAACTAATAATTGTCTAATAGATATATTTCTAAGGCTAAAACTACTCTATATGGATATAATTCTCAAACATCGTGCTCCCTCGATTTTCGCCTCTGCTTTTAAAAGGGGAATTTGCGGTAGTGCCTACCGACAAAATTGAGGGTGGAGCTTATCATAAAAAATTCCCGTTGATATGAACAGCATATTTATGAAACTGTATGTCATGATCACATGACCAACGTGACCTAAAGATCACATACCTCAGAAATTTGAATTTGCGAAGTGATTTTTGTAGTTTTTAGACTGATGAAGAATATTAATATATTTAATACGACTGAGTTTGGGAGGGATGCACACTTGTAACCATGCCTGTCAAATATTTTGCTCCAAGCGTAACTATGAAACTGTGTATCATTGATTTTTCCTCCTCGAATTAACCGTGACCAAAATAATGAAGAATCTGAAGGTTTGCTCCGCCCACAGATATTTATACCAACGCTCCCGGTTTAAGGACCAATTAAAACCCAGTAAAAAATGTTTAATATGAATTATTCGATAATATGGAAAAAATGATTATTTCAATTAGAACATAAAAATGTGAAAATAATTTTGCAAATACTTTTTCTTTGAATATTGAAACAATATCAGGATTTACAGTTATAAAAGATTTTAGCACCAGTTAAGTGCTCGGGTAAAAAAGCTAGCCAATCAAAACACTGTTTAACATAAATGCTTTGATCTTATTGAACAATTTTGGAGTACGAATAAAAAAAATTGTAAGGCCTGATCTAGAATTGATTTGTTTTTTACTCAGTTGAATAATATATCCCTGCACCATTAAGATAGTTCTAAGAATATAAGATTGGTTTGAAATGGCCAAGGACCAATTCATTGTAGATCTAAATGTTATTTGATTGTGTACCTGGATTATATCCGCTGAAAACTTGGTTCATTCCAAATCCTATAAGTAGTTAGTAATGACAATAAAAATATTACACAGGACAAATATAGGCTTCACCACAATTAGATGTTGTTTACGTGTAGCTATCCAACTAGTTCAATTTCACAAATGTTAGATTAATTCGAGCTCCGTTGCCCCCGAATTTCTAAATATTGAAATAAAACTAATGAAGTTTGATTAAATATACTACAGTAAATCAGCATTTAATCGGGATGATTTCTTTTATCTTATGATTAGCAATAATATTGTTTTTTTTTTGTATTTATCGTTAACAAAAATGTATATGCAACGTTCCACTAGGGTTGAATATGTATAAAAGTAATTGGCTAATGTTCTCAAATGCGGACGTGTATCAGGACGCCTGAAGGCGAAGAAAATTGCATGACATTTAATGGACAAAATTTCAAGAAAATAAAATGAAATTGAAATAATCATAAGATAATTGCAAGTAACACACAATAATAGAAGAACAATAGGTAAAATAACAACGAAGCAGGGAAACGAAAATTAGGGTCAATATTAGGGACAATAACAAAACTACAAAAACTGTAAAATGAAAAAAAAATTAAAGTGCTGTACATCAAAACTTGTCAAATGTTAGTTAAATATGTAGATAATGATAAATGAACCAGTTCTATGATTAGGTTTTATATTGTATGTATGTAGACGAATATTGTTTTAAGCTGAGGAAGCCTTAGCAGATGTCTACACACAAAAAAAGCAAGATGAATGGATGAATAAGCAGCATCGTGATAAAACATACAAGCAAGTGTGTTTACTTTGAAATTAAAACACACAAGCTACTATCAAGGAAGGACTTAGAGAAAGACCGTTTAATTGTCACGGATTTGAAGAGGGTAGTGACTAGGTTGTTGTTATTGTTGTTGTTCCTTTTAATTTTCTCTCGACAAATATTGAGGAAATAGTGCACAAATTTTAATCTGATCTTATAGTTTTCAAAGTAAAGAAATTGTTGAAAATTGAAAATCAAAGTAAAAAAGTAAAAATCATGTGATATTTTTAAGAAAAAAAAAGTGGCCACCCTCACCCCTCAATAACACAATTCCATAAGAATCCTATAACGTGCAAGGATCATGCAACTCTACAGTCACGGCACTCACTGTGGTCAACAACGAGTCTTTCCGTATAACCTGACAACCTCATTAGGAATTCCGACACTGTACAATCGGAGTTATCTCCCATTGTTTGGATTATGCACATATGGGCCGATAATTCGAAAATAAAAGCATATGGGCCGATAATTCGAAAATAAAAGTGTTAGTAAGTATTAGACAACCTCCTTCAAACGAGAGATAATTCACTTATCCACCGCCTGACGAAGTTCTGGGCTACTCCGTGGTTTGGGTATTGAAACCGTAATCAATACCCCATATCCAGATTTTAGTTTTAAAAGGCAACATAAAATTAATATAAGATATCATGCTGGATAAGATGACCAGTACGATTATACATCTTATTGGAGGCCAGGACAAAATCAAAAACATTGTTGAGATAAAGCACTATAGACCCGACTGATACAGACTGACGACAGATCGTCTAAAGGCATTATGGAGTAAGTATCCTTTTAGAAAAATACAAACAAACATACACAAGCGATTTGAATACTTTAACCCTTTAAAACATAGGACGGAGCTACAAACATATATACAGTCAAAACCGCCTTGTGTGACCTTTCAAGGGAACATTGAAATAGGGTCACATAAGACAGACGGTCACTTAATACAGGCTTAATAAATATGAAATGCACTGTGAAGGGAAAATAAAATTAAGGTCACATAATACCAGTTATTGCTTAATAAGGGTGGTCATTTAAACAGGTTGGACTGTATTAGAATTTGTGACATTTTACTTCCTTGTTTATATTTAGCAATGAGTTAATGTACCTTGATCAAATCCACCGAATCCTCCCATGCTTACTTGACCTACAAATATGAAGCATATATGAGGCAAAACAGAAGCAACACACAAGCAATAGTTAGCAATAATTATGGTGTAGAAGCAAAACAGAAGCAACACACAAGCAATAGTTAGCAAAAATTATGGTGTAGAAGCAAAACGAAAGCAACACACAAGCAATAGTTAGCAATAATTATGGTGTAGAAGCAAAACGAAAGCAACACACAAGCAATAGTTAGTAATAAACAGGAAAATGAAGCAATTACACGCACAAATCAAAAACGAAACAACAAGCAAAACTTAAAACACACACACACATAATTAATAAACACAAAGGTTAGCTTTGAATTGGACGAATTCGAAATAGTAACTGCTACCACTTTTGACACTATAATAAACAAATTTACACTTAGGCATCACAC
>MJUT01059077.1:1750968-1767844 GCA_002080005.1 Gigantidas platifrons
CGCCCCCCTAAAATTGGCAAAAATATGATTTTTTTTTTTACGTAAAATCGTGATTTTTCACACGAAATACCAAAAACAATTCGCGCCTCCCTCCGCTCGGCGCGATTTTTTTTAAGTGCGCCCCCCTAAATTGAAATCCTGGATCCGCCCCTGCACTAGTACAAAATATGACGTTATATCTGATTAGCAAAGTATGTTGTCGTTAAATTTGTAAATGAAAATAACTTAGAATGGAGGGGAAAAAAAAAGAAGAAAACAACAAGAATATTTCAACCAGTAAAAAATATGAAGCTAAGGAATGACTAGCAATGTACGATGTTTTAAACTATTTAGTATATGTACATTAGAATTTAAAGTTAGAACAAAAAAAAACTTTTTTAACCTAGAAATGCATTTGAACAGGAAAATATAATACAATTCCAAGTATCATATGATAAAAACCAAAGGAAAACAAGACTGATTCCATGTCTGAAATAAACTTATGTTCCTTCCGGAAGAAGAGTTTTCTCATGATATATAAGTATAACTAGTAGCAACATGCAATATTTCATACACATTACACATGGACACTCCAACACAACGACTACACTCTAATCTTCCATTGAAATGAGGGTCACAATGAACTGAAGGGTTCGACTAATCTGTTACATACAAGGTAAAGAATACATGGTTTTTTTTCTCTCATGATATACAAGTTAAGAAGAGTTTGAAGATACCAAAGGGTAATCTCCTAAAGTATACACAAAAGTACCCACAGCATGCTATGCTCTACACCTGACATATATGTAATGCGACAGTAAAACAACACAAAGAAGAACGATTATTCTAAGGGTCAATGCAATTGGAAAGGTTTAGTCAAAGGGAACTCATATTGATAGTTACAAACATAAGGAGAACATAAACATAGACAGTGGTATTAATCAACATGACAAACAAAAACGTTTAGTACGATATCAAGTTGTTAATGTTCTATTGGGTAAACAAGAGGCGGGAGGTGAGTATTGATTATAAATCATCTACTGCTGTACCTTGACCTCCATGACCACCTCCGTGCCCACCTCCGTGACCTCCGCCGCCTCCTCCTACAACTAGTCCTCCTCCTCCTCCTCCTCCACCTCCTCCTATAAGATATTTAAGCAATTTCAGCAACAATACCTCTTATCTCTTGAAAATGTACATACATTGGCATCTTCCTCCCAAAATTAGAAATCGAGCGAGTCGAGTACACCAAAGTATAGAAATAGATAATGATAGTGTGTAGATATTACATGAAGCTATCCTGGAAGTGAAAATCATCACAAGTGATCAGAGTAAGATTATTAAAAATGAATCATTTTATAGCAGCAAAAGTAAACCAATTATTACAAAGAACTCATATAAATAAGTAAATCAAATCATCATATAGTATTTACAAAGTAAAGAGAGTTTACGTAGATATTTCTCATGATACGTGAGACAAATAATAGAGGCAAACTCACCACATTTAATATTCTATGTATAACATACAACTATGAAAACAAAACGAGTACACCATAAAATAGCATACAAGTGAGAATTACAGTAAGTAAAACACTTATTACAATAGACTCATATGGTAGTAAGAAGATAAAGATAACATTAATAGATATTTCTCATGATACATGAGACAAGTTATAGAATTCTAATTCACATAACAGTAACTATGACAACAAAACTAATACACCACAAAATACATTGCAAGTGAGAATAACGATGAGAAAAACAAGTATTACAATGTAGTAATGAAGTAGCCACAAGGAAAAGAGAATATAGTGGAATTAGTCGACATTATAAACAAAAGCTTAGTATGGTAGGTCTGTTTGATATATAACGGAGGTTAAAAATGTATGTTATGAACTTTATAATGTATTTGATATATAACGGAGGTTAATGATTCTATTTGATATATAACGGAGGTTAAATATTTTTGTTAATAATTATAATTATACTTTGTATATAACGGATGTTAAACATTTGTGTTGATCATTATACTTGTATTTGATATATAACGGAGGTTAAATTTTTTTTTGATAATCGTCTACGGTTGTATCTTGAACATGACCACCTCCGCCTCCGCCCCCTATATGGACAACTTGTCCTCCTCCTACTGCTCCTATAAGATATTGAAGTAATTTCAAAAATAGACCTCATAAAGGATATATATTGACATGTTCTGTCCAAAATATGATACGGAAATCGCATAAATACAATAAAACTAGAGTATATTGCATACGATGCCCTTTTTATGATACAGAATGGATGTCTTATTATACAGTGATACGGAATAAGTCTATATGATACGGGACGACTGGATAGGTTAAAACAAGTATATATAAGAAACAGAAAAAGTGCATACGATAACAAAATGTTGTCTGTGATACAGAAAGAATGTCTTCGATACAATTCAATATGATATAGAACAATTACAGAGATCACAACAAGGGCATGATACCGAAAGAGTGTGTACGATAAATTTTATATGATACAGAACGATTGCATAGTTCACAAGAAGGGTGGAATACGGGAACAGTGTACGTTACATGAATGCAGATGATATAGAGAAAGTGTGTACGATACAATTGTATATGATACGGAACGATTGCATAATATACAACACGTGTGAGATACACAAAACGTACGATACAACAATAGTATATATTATAAAAAGAAAACACAAAGTGCCAATAAAACGCTAGGGAGGATAACGTGAGGAATGAATTGATAGTGCAAACATGTTAAACAGGTTGTAATTACCTCCTCCGCCGTGACCTGTAAGATGCATATGATTAAGTTTTAAAATAAGACCAATAACCTTTTAAGACATTTGCAATAATAGAGGGACATTTCTCAAAACATGCAATTAGATATCAACACCAGACATACAAAGTGGCTATTGAAGACCAGAACTGAAATGCCATTGAATTACCAAATCACATTATTAAAGGTCATCACGTGAACAATTCATGTTGTTGCGTTATCTACGAAACCATTAGAAAACAGAATGTAATTTATCACCAATAATGATAATTAGAAAAAAAAGTCTGAGAATTGATATTAGAGATAGAATTGGTATATTCCAGTTCAGAGGAATATGATTTAGGCATTTAATACAACACATATATATTTCAACAAATTTCAGAATCCATAGGAAAGCATAGAACATGCTAGCACTGACAAATCGCGTTGCAAAACAAGAATAGACATGCAAATGCGTAAGAAATTATTAATGCATAAAAGTGTAAATGAGGATGAGTACGAGGAGATGTGATGGTGTCTTTGTCGGATTAACTTAATCCACTTCCATGTCCAGTGGAACCATTACGTAGTTAGTGATTACTCTATGATCTACTGGGCATTGATCCTATCCAGCAGGTCCTTAACAATTATTGTTAGCAGCAATTGGGCCATATCCCTTTGCGTAGATACCTCCATCATATCCGGCGCCATTTTTGTAAATATCATGCGTCACCATGACTATTGGTACACGGAACAGGTGTAATGCTTCTTTATCCAAAAGCGTCCCTCTAGACATCGATTCGGCATACGATACCCCATTTTCAGTACACTGCATTGCATGTAATTCGAATTTGTGTTTATTTTCGACACTTTACGAAAATGCACTAATAAAAAAGCTAGCTGTGGAAAAGTATACCCACAAAAGACACTAACAAACTTATTTGTACCCAGAAGCCGTAATGCAAAGGACAGTCAATCCAATTGGCCAAGCCAAGAGACTTAGAGACAAACAAAGACCACAAAACACTACACAGAAAAGAAACGAATAATTGAGCAACACGAATCCTATAAACAGGATGAACGCAGGCTCTCATGCTTGACTAGAAGAACCAGTGGTGAAGACGCTTGTACAAGTAAATATAAAAAAGCTCACCTCCGAATCCACCAGCACCTGTAACAATACAACAAAACAATTTATATAGAAATTCAAATATTAATTTATCACATCATTTAAAAAAAAAAGATTACTATTAAATGCAATACCGTTTTTCTCCCAAAAAAGTTGGGGGGAAAAAGCATGTATTATTGTAAATATTAAATTGATAGTTTGTTGGTTTTATGATGCTTAACGCCACTTTCAACAATATTTCAATTATATTGTGACGATCATTGTTATTTGTGGAGGAAACTATGATTGCATTGGTAGTTGTTAATCCAACTACCATGTCACCAGGACTACGACGGTCCTTATGTCTATGTTTTAAGCTTAATTTATACTTAAATATTTTTGGTAAACTCTGCTTTTCGAAATAAAAAAATTATTCCAGAAATAATACGAGTTGATATACATGTAACAATATTGGAAGCTTTGGTAGCAGGAACTAAAACATAGCTGTGAAATATATTAATTATACTATGTAAATCATTTGGACTCACCCTTTGGATAGTATGGTACTTTTTGGTGGCTGATAACTGGTTCTGTGAAATAGAAATAAAGAGTAAAACACTATTGGCTATTTCACAGGTATCAAAAAATATATATTGTCCCACGTGCTGTTAAGCAAATTATATTTGTGGATCATAATTTCCGTTCATAAATCGCAAAATACATTTTCACATGTCTTGAATTTCTGGAATTATCCACAAAACATTATTTCCGAAATATAAAATAAATAACGTTATTCAGTTCTATTTCTGCAAACATAATGAAAACATTATATTTCGTTGTATTTTTTTAATTCGTGAGGTGGTTCATCCACAAAATCCACGAACTATTATTGCATACGAGAAAAAGTATCGTCCATCATAGTTACAACAATAATAAAAACAACACTTCTCAGAAAAATTTCGATTGTATATTCAGATATTTTCAATATCGAAAATAACAATACCTTGTCATAAGTAAAATTATAAAGACAATAATGAAATAAATAGAAAAGAATAATAAATACAGATTATTACATGGCATTTTTCATATCATACCCTTTATCAGCCCTAGGTCATGATATCAGCCCGAGAGCCGATAGGCTCAAGGGATGATATATGAACGAGGGCTGATAAAGGGTATGATATGAAAAATGACATGTTATGATATGTTTATCATATACTTCAACAGAGAAAATAACTGATTTGTACCAAAATGTAAATTAGTCATTTTTGCTAGAATTAAATACATGTATATATTCATAGAACAACAACAATATTGTTTTAATATGCAAATCCAATAAATGCACGTTTTTTAACCACTTTCTATATCATAGGAGAGAAATTGGTAGTTAATAGTTTTCTGCGCAAATATCTTATAAAACAGTTGAATCCGCCGTGTCTGTAAACACAGTTTTCCGGAAATTCACGAAGTGAAACTACGGACATTGACGGAAAGGCATGTAATACATTTCCGGAAGCAGTTAATAGACTTGCTTTATCAGCCCGCTTCGATCATTCTTGTGAAACTGGGTGAAATAAACATGACCCCCCTTATTATTCTAAGCAAAACTCAAAGTTTTATTACAGGGTAAAATTTTAGCTTTATCAACTACAAGTATATGATAAAATCTACTTTTAAGCATTCATATACAGTTAAACCTATATTAAGAGGTCATCTTTGGGACAAAGAATATGTTGTCTTATAAGACAGGTGACCTCTTAAAAAAGATTTGCTTAATAGAGGTGACCGCATGGGCAGGTTTAACTGTATTTAAGAAATATCTGCTTAATTACAACTAGATAAATAATGATTGATCTTACCATCAATAGTCACTACTTTGTTCTTTGGATCTGTGAAAGAGAAAACAAAACAAAATCAATACGATGAGTTAGTAATCTGAGATCGTTTTTAATATACCGTACAATCATTGGATTTAAGAGTCAGAAACACTTCACGGAATTCCCTATATACTATTTGTTAATAACTTCAAGTACAATACGAGCTGCTGTCTGATGTCGGCTTGATACGCCGCAGCAATACCATCCTTTAGGTACAATTTTGACTATGATTTGCATCACCATATAGCTAAAATATTGTGGCAGTAACATCCATTATTTCATACGATCCTGTGGTGGAAACAACCCATTATTAAATCCACTATTGTGTTGGTAACACCCATTGGCCAATTCAATGTTGTGGTGGTGAAATCCATCAACCAATTCAATGTTGTGGTGGTGAAATCCATCAACCAATTCAATGTTTTGGCTGTAATAACAATTATCCAATTCAATATTGCGGCGGTAACAACAATGATCTTTTCCAGTATTGTGGTGGTAACAACAATTATCTTTTCCAGTATTGTGGTGGTAAACCCATTAATCAATTCAATATTGTAACGGTAGCACTCGTTATCCAATCCAGTATTTGGGGGTAATGCAATTATCCTTCAAAGACTACGATTTTGAGCACAACAAAGGTGATTTTTCTCACTGAATTGTAGTAGGCAGATTTGTTTCACCTCATTTGTGATTTTAATATATAGTAACCTGTTGTCTGTTGCTAATATCGGTAATTTATACACTTGCCCTTGATCTCACTATTTGATATTGTTAATCGGTCACTGTGATGTCATATACATCATGGCGTTACCGATAAATACAATAATGGCAGTTCTGAAGGTATCTACATAAATTATCAATAGTATCACAGCTCGTTCTATCGTCTCGCTGGGATACTAGCACCAATGTATGTCTCAACCTTTATATCTGCCATTATTCTACATATACCTATTAATAATATATTAAGTACATTACTTACGTGCTACTGGTTCTGAAAAAGATCAAGACAATATATATTAAACAGGGTTCAAAAGGTCATGATAAAAGACAAAAATGTTATTAGTGCGTTCCATACCTTTTAATCATAGATTGAAATATTAAACAGAAATTGAAGTTAAATGGTCGGGCCCTTATTCAAACCAGTATAAAACATTCATTTCAATAATAACAACAATAAGCTGTATGTAAGAGTCGATAAAAGGAAACAATTATGACACAAGCTCTAGTGAGCTTTTAAATCTGACATAAGCCAAAATTACGAAATTGAAATACAAAAAACAAAAAAAATGTATTCACACAAGAACAAACGAAATAATATCAACAACCTACCTCGTCTGATATGTGTGATAGTTTCAAGAATTGGTACCTTCTGGTCGTATGGATGTTCAACTTTAAATAGAAATAAACAGATTTATTAACAGTGTAATTGTAAGATTGTTACTATATAGATTCTCCTATAGTTGCCCGTGGGTTACGATATTTCTCCACTCAAGAGAGTTAAATTAAAAATTTTAACCACAAGCCGTGAGACGAGTGGTTAAAATTTTAAATTTAACTCTCGAGAGTGGAGAAATATCGTAACCCACATTGGCAACTGAAGGAGAATTTGTTTCTCCCATTTTTTAACACGAACTTTATTTCAAAATTTGAAATTAATGCGTTTGAAATTAATGCGTAGAAAGGCGCGAGACATTTTAATCCTCTAGAGGATTACATATTTTTCCACCACTGGTTCAGCGGGGTTAAGACGTCGTAATAATCGGAGAAAATAAAAACCAACAGCAAAAGAAAAATAGCTCAAAGATCTACTCTTAAAATCGTAGAATCATGGACAAAGTTGAGTGACTTAGCTATATCATGACTAGAACAAGTTAATTTTCAATGAGATGATGATGAAGTGCTCTTTTTACTAGACAAACAACGCTTAGATTTTTTATAAAAATAACTCACTGAAACAACAGTCCAAGGATAGACATATCGTCCCACTCGGACACATTATCATGATTCCGAGCCAACCAGTCTTTGCTCTTTTTCCCTAATGCTGCGTGCTTAGCGGAGAAGCAATAAATACCAATACATATTTATACATGACCCCTACCTTTCCTATTTTGGTACAGTTACAACAATAAAAAGCGGAGGAATCAAACCTTTTTATTGAGTCCCAAATTTCATAGCTTTCAACAATATCGTAATAATAAGTTTTATTGGTGAAGGTTTGAAAAGTCACGATTCACCGCAAATGATAAATCAATTTTATCATTTAAAATTGCATTGATCACACCTCTTTGCATACGGTCATGGAATTATATGTACGTGTGTAATTTATAGTTACTGAATAATGTAATTGATTAAAATTAATGTCAAGCTTCTCTGGTACCTGATATATGTAGACCTACAGTAAACAACTGTAACAGTATAAGTGCGGACGTTACCGGGGACACTATTGAAAACGATTATAGCAATAAATGACAAAGCCGGAAGTGTGTACACGGTCTATTTCTGACATATAGCAATATTTAAGGTACTTACTGACTCTAGGTTTCTTCTTGATGATTATATTTTCTACTGGGAATGGTCTGTCACGGTGAACTAAAAACAAAGAAAATGGCCGATTAGATAACTAAATAGCATGCTGTGCAACTTGATGCCGACAGGTACAGAACGACATTTCAACGTTGAGATAACGTTGGATACAATACAGGAAGCTGCCCCAACGTTGTTGCAGAGAATGAATGAAGTTGCATTGCTGATGAGAATCAGCTCTCGTTAGTAATTAAACAAAGCTGAAACGGCCACTATTAAAATTTAATAATATGAAATCATCACAAGAGAAATTAAAAAACTAAATGATATGACCATCAGTAAAATAAACAGTGAGATAGTATAATCTAAAATAATCATTAATGAAATTTAAAAAGAGTGAAATGACCTGTGAAAACATTTAAAATGCTGAAATAAGCAATGAAATTGCAATATTTTAGAAAATTAAGTTATCATCTTGATTTAATTTTGATATTTTGTGCCCTAGCTGCCTTATCATTCTGATTTAATGCTTATGGCTTAAGGCTAAGCACATATTTTTCCAGTTGAGGTAGTGGTCTGGTACAGAGATTGAATGAATTAAAATGCAGATATCAAAATGGGAGATAAGTCTCTAAAGATTATGTGCCTCAAGTAAATGAAATAACATTGTACTTTGTAAATCTAATGTTAGAAATACACTTACCGATTTTCAGGTGTGGTCTTGGGATTGGCTTGGGGATTTTGTCTGGAAGAGAAAATGAAATATAAATGTCAAAATAATATCTTTGTTACTTTAGGACTTAAAATAATAAACGTTTTATTCAGGCCACAACTATATGTACATAAACATTTTTTTTTAAAAATACAATCATTATTGTGGGATAAAAAAAAACATTTATGAAACTGGCCACCTCATGCTCTAATTGTAAAGGTAAATAAATTAAAAGTAAATGAAAAAAACCAGAATAATAAAAAAAAATTTGTTTGAAAATAAACTGTATATATATAGAATTAAACAATAAACTTACGGACTCTCTCAAAGACTTGAGTAACTGAAAAATAGAGATAATAAAATATCACTGAGTATGTATATAATGTATTTATTCAGTAGGATAAGCAGATAGGTTTACTATGTTACATTTACACAATAAAATAGTTCTATAGCATTCAATCGCAATGGATTCGTATGTATAGATGGGAGATCCATATATTTGAACCAAATCTAGTACCCTTTGGCCGAAAAGCGTACATGTTTGGGCCAATTGTTAGTTTAAACGTAGGCCAAAATAGTATCATATAGATCAATAGATAAAGCTATTTCTAATACATTTGTGTTCTTTTTTAATTTAACGAAGTTGCTCAAAGCTCTCCATTTGATGTCTAAAAACGACAATCGAGAAAATAAAAATTTAGCTTTTCATTGACAATTCGTATCTTCATGTAATTTGTTTAAAATTCTTAATTAATAATGTGAACATGTTATATTCTTCGGAAAGCTAAAGGTTACATCTTTGTTGGAAACCTAAACGCTAGATAATTCCGAAGATTACTCGTTGTTGAAAATAAGGTTTATATAACAATGCAATACATACCAGTCTTTACCCTCTTGAATGGTTTGCGTACAATGTCTGAAAAACAAATTCATAGCAATAATTAAATGGTTGGTTTATCTTCGGAAAACCCGAGATATACAAAAAAAAACCCCACTTAACCTATATTCGCTTCTGGCGGAGTGGTGGGAACAAACTACGTGATAGATCTTCCACATTTAATTACCATCTAAGAAATCAAAATAAAGAATTTGTGGATACCAATGTAATGAAATATATATTTTCGGTAAAAGTGAAAAACATATGCTACTATGGATTTAATCTATATGATAAATTTTGATTGGATTAAATTAGTCATGTGATAATAAAATAATTGAGATGTTTTCCCAAAATTTGCGCTGCCGGGAAACAACCCTATTGTTCCCCGCCGAACAACAGCTATTGTTCCCCGCCGAACAACCCAATTTTCCCCCACAAGGGAGATAACCTATAAAACATTGGCAAAAATTTGCGCTGCCGGGAAACAACCCTATTGTTCCCCGCCGAACAACACCTATTGTTCCCCGCCGAACAACACCTGTTGTTCCACGCCGAACAACCCAATGTTCCCCCACAAGGGAGATAACCTATAAAACATTGACAAAAATATAATAAAACAATTACGGCCCTCTGTGTAGGGAAACATCCAGATTTNTATCTTCGGAAAACCCGAGATATACCAAAAAAAAAAAAACCACTTAACCTATATTCGCTTCTGGCGGATTGGTGGGAACAAACTACGTGATAGATCTTCCACATTTAATTACCATCTAAGAAATCAAAATAAAGAATTTGTGGATACCAATGTAATGAAATAAATATTTTCGGTAAAAGTGAAAAACATATGCTACTATGGATAAAGAGTATTGGTAAAAAAAAGTATTTATTATCTCCCTTGGTATAAAAGATCGCTTCCTGTTTAAGCATCGTAGTAGAAAGCCATATTTGGTAAATTTTAAACCTTTGGTATTTTTGTTTCAGGCAACATAAAATTAAAAAGATACTTACATGGTTTAGGGACTCCAATTACTTTTGTCTTTACGATTGCTCCTGGAAGGAGATAGAAGAGTATCATCTTACATGAGATTATTGTAAAAAATGACCATGAAATTGAGATATATAAAAGTCAGATTAAAGCAACACCTTTGATTTATATTTGTGCAACAATATATTGATCTTTGTTTAATAAAATATTGCGATCTATGCAATGGAACTAAAATATACGCAATGAATTAAAAAAACAATGCAATAAAAGTTATATTTATGCAATAAATAAAAGAAAATATGCATGAAATATAAAATTATTTAATAAATATAAAATTTACACACTAAATAAAACATTTATGCGATAAATTAAAAATGTATGCAATAAACAAAAATTTATGAAAACCATGAAAAATTTAACTTGCTTAGAAAGCCATAATACCAAATAAATCAAAATGAATACAAAGCAAGAACATATAAGTACTCACGTGGCACATTAACTATAAATAAAGAAAATAATGTGAAAATTAGAGATGAAATATAACAAAATATGAAATAACATTGGAAATTATTATACTTCGTGTAAGTTTCTGTAGTGATATTTGGTACTGTAATATCTTGGCATATTACCTGGACAATTAGACACTCAGTATAATAATGATATTAATGTGGTCTTGTCCAGGTAATATGCCAAAATATTACCCAGATCTGAGAGACATATTACCCTACGCTTTGGGTCGTACCTGGACAAGACCACATTATTATATAAATATTATAAAATTAAATAAAAAAAATATGAAAATAAATTATTTAAAATACCGTTATATTATAATTGGAACTAGATTCAATCACAATATTTATAAAATTATATAATAATTACTATATCTATTTAATATTTGAAAGATAAATGTCCATATTATTTTTATCGATATTCATTAAACTGTTTGTTGAGAGTTATGTAAAAACACACGAAAGATACGATTTATTATTAAATTTTGTTAGTGTATTGTACAGATGGAAAAAAAAAGATATCAAAAGAAAATACATGTCTGTAAGACATAAAGAAACAGACAACGGCATGAATCAACCCTGACACATGTTATGACAATATTTTTGCATACTCACTTTGCTTCTTAATAACAACTGAAAAATAAAAGACAGAAAAATATATGAGCAAAAACATAAAACATTGTACATGGCATGTACTAAAACATCAAATTGCTTAATTAAGAACGAATAGAATTTAAGATAATAAATAAATAAATAAATAAATAAAGATGTAAAAAAACAAAGACATACAAATCAAAATAGATATCACAAAACTTTAATTGAATAAATTATTACAATGGAATAAATTAGTAAACAAACTACAAGCTTGTTAACTGACAGATTTATAAAAGCATAATTGCTTGTTTCTGAATCCTGTATGTAATTACTATGTTTGATGTACTGTACTGTCTGATTATTTTCTAAATAAATATTGTTTAAATTAACTGACACTTCGGACTTTTGTGTGTTATATTTTCAGGATGTTCTTTTATTTTCATAGATTTGGTTATATTGAAAAACTATGATTGTTAATTGTCATAGATGTATGCACGCATAACATTCTCCTGGTACCTGATTTATGCAGAACGATAAGTAAGAAATGGCAACAATAAAGTGCGGACATGAAAGAAGACATCGATAAGACGATTGGTATTTACAGAAGTATGAAAATATATATTCTAATGCAAAAAATAGTATATTTACTTGTTCTTTCTTTGTGTATTGGTTTAATAACTGAAAATGAGAAAAAACTTAATGTTAGATTTTGGTATTGAGCATAGTAGGTACAATCAAGATTAAGGCCGGCAAATATAAAAATTTGCCGATTTTGTTTCTCTCTCAAATATCTCAGCCTGATATTAGGAAATAAAACAAACATATTTCAATTGAAAATTAATTAAAAGAAAACAAAATGCCTAAAAAATTATTAGATTATTCAAAATAAATACCCCCTTCTACCAATGGCGAATATTCTTGCTAACAGTTCATCAAAATTAAGCTCTAGAGTTTATTGATTATACCCTGATCAAATATAAAAATTGCTGAAAGTGACATAAAATGTAAAACAAAAATGACTGAAAGTGTCGTAAAACGTAAATCAAAAATGGCTAAAATTGTCTAAAAACGTAAAAACCAATACTTACTTCTCTTGTGTTGAATAAAAGGTTTATCGACTGGGTCTAAAATAAAAATAATATCAACATGTTAAACGAAAACCAAAAAAAAAAAAAGAAAAGAAAAAAGAAGTTAATAAACCTCAATGCACAAATGATACAAAAGTTTAAAATTGTCTCATATTCTAGTTTAAATTCTAAATTTTGAATTTCTGCCAATGAAACAGCAGATAACAATTATCACCATTTCTAAAGACAACAACAATATTTGTATATCAAATTACAATTATTACTACTTTTGTAAATCACGCAATATAGCCAAGTAACAGATTTATTCTGTTTTCAAAATGCATCATGTCTTTTCCTTTATATTATGATATATCTTGTAAACATAGTAATTCAGACGGTAATTGATATATTGGAAATGAAACTTGATATTCAGCATTATGGTATTATTCTGTACTAGGTCACTAGGTCATAGACTGGTTCCTTGCCCAGATATCTATCATGAATAGTTGTAATGACGTCATTGATGGGTTACATTGTCTCGGCGTGAACAATAACCAGGGACCCCTGGAAGATATGTCACATCTGGAGAAGCTGCGCAGACATAATGCGTGATGTGAAGTATGATTCGATTCTTAATGGCGTCACTCTCTATCTGTCTATAGATATATACTGGTACTGTTTTATGACATACAGGGAACCAGCCTATGTTTGATTACTCACGTGCTGTACTTTAAATAACAATGGTGTACTTACAATGTACTCGTACGGCGTCTGAAAAGTAAAATATATATATTAATGTTATGATTACAATAAAGCAATGGCTATTACAGACAGTTCGCGTCCCGATACACAATTCAATAGATAAGGTTTCCAGACACCCTACCCATGGCTAGCTAGAGTAATTCATCGATCAGTTAGTTGTAACTATTCGTGTTCTCCTCCACCTCATTAAGTTTGGTAGTCATGATATAGTGACAATACACAGTAATAAACCAACACAACAATTTTCTAGACAATCACATTAAAATATTATTCATTAATCGGTTTAACCTCCCAACAGTTTTGTGACTGTTCCAACGCCATTTGTCGTCTTTTATGTGTTCAATAATTGTAGATGAGAGGTGGTTGTTCGCTTTGGTGATATTCATGTAATTGTTGACCATCACTTTTTAAACTTTATTATTATAATTCAATTAAAAATATATATAAATAATTAGAAGTTCAGAGAACACTTATTTAAAGATATGAAGATGAGAGCAAAATACGCATAGAAGAATATAACTTAGAACAAAGAGATGTCTATCTGATACCAGGAAACTGATCAACGGTAAATAATGATAAAAAAAAAAAACAATAATACTTACTTTCTCTAATAATATGTTTTGGTCCTGTAAAGAGAAAAAAAATGATGAGTAAAATATCTACATTATTCTAGATTACCTATTAGTATTTGCATAATTGTAAATTAAATGCATTTTATTAAAAGCATATTTAGGGGTATAGTAAAAACAGTTTTGTGAAATATACAATAAGATCGCTGCTGCTTTATCTTACATTGTTTCTAAATGTAAAATTGGACCATTTCTCGTGTTCAATTCCATCCCAATTTTGTAGAATGCCAAAAAACTATTAGTAAATATTGTTCAACAACAAGGGAGGGTTCATTGTCGTAAGTTTATCATGCTGAGAAAACACCATGTTCTTTCATTTTATGATGATGATGACCATATTGCATGCTTTGAGCTGGATTTGCATAGCGCAAACTCACGGCAGGAAATGCTAATTGTATTATTTTTGTTCGTATGACCTGATCAAGGGTAGATGACACAATTAATATTTAGTCGAGTAGAGCAAAGTTTTCTTAATTGACGAAATACCCTATGACGAATAACAAGCAATGAACTATTTTCTGCATCATTTCACTAAGAGAGTATGCTTGGGACCATCACACTTGCCTACACCGCCACTATTTATTGAAGTGCCTATTCCAAACAATGAAAGTGTGTTAGATGTATCGATGTTTCCTCCTTTCAGCGATTTTCTGTTGGGTTTTGGAGCGGTTCCCACGGTGTGGTATATTTTGCTTTTATTTTTTTAATTATATATAGAGTATAAAAAACCAAAGTTTACTTACTTTTTATTATATAAGGTTCTTCGTCAACAACAGTCACAATTTCTGAAAATAACAATCAATCTCACATTTCAAACAATTGAATAAATATAATTAATCACGATATAAGTCTTAAGGAATGCATGAAGATGGTAATTGTTCAGTAACTGTAATGTGTGCATCAATAATGACTAATGCGTTATACAGAGAAGGTTGGGAAAACAGTAACCGGTTTAATCCCGCCACATTTCTATGCCTATCCCTAGCGAGAACCTGGACTTCTAACGCCATATGGTGTGGTATTTTCTTGTGTTCCCATGATTTGAGATGAGAGGTGAATGTTCGTTTTGTTAATAATGATTGAATTGTTGACCATCGATGTTTAAACTTTCTATATATATTTATAAAATGAATTGTGACTCTTAGGGTAACCTAAAAACAAAAGCATTCTATAGAAGTAAAGATTAATGCTCGACTGCAGACTAGGGGCTCGTTTTGTGAATAATGAGAGAATTGCTGACCATCGATATTTAAACTTTCTTTTTGTACATATATTTATAAAATGAATTATGATTCTTAGGCTAACNCCATGATTTGAGATGAGAGGTGAATGTTCGTTTTGTTAATAATGATTGAATTGTTGACCATCGATGTTTAAACTTTCTATATATATTTATAAAATGAATTGTGACTCTTAGGCTAACCTAAAAACAAAAGCATTCTATAGAAGTAAAGATTAATGCTCGACTGCAGACTAGGGGCTCGTTTTGTGAATAATGAGTGAATTGCTGACCATCGATGTTTAAACTTTCTTTTTGTACATGTATTTATAAAATGAATTGTGACTCTTAGGCTAACCTAAAATCAAAAGCATTCTATAGAAGTAAAGAGTAATGCTCGACTGCAGACTAGGGGCTCGTTTTGTGAATAATGAGAGAATTGCTGACCATCGATGTTTAAACTTTCTTTTTGTACATGTATTTATAAAATGAATTATGATTCTTAGGCTAATCTAAAAACAAAAGCATTCTATAGAAGTAAAGAGCAATGCACGACTGCAGACTAGGGGCCGCTTCACACACTTACTTGAGTGTGTGAGTTATGATGATTATTGAAAACCCTGCCTTTACATTGTTATTCCTTTACTTTTGTGTCTATGTATAATGTTGGATAGTCTCTCATGTACATTTACATCCATCTCCTTTCTTACTACAAGCTGTTCATTTACTTTACATTGTGTCCGAGTGTAATGTTGGATAATATCTCATGTACATTTACATCCATCTCCTTTCTTACTACAAGCTGTTCATTTACTTTACATTGTGTCCGAGTGTAATGTTGGATAGTATCTCATGTACATTTACATCCATCTCCTTTCTTACTACAAGCTGTTCATTTATTTTACTTTGTGTCCGAGTGTAATGTTGGATAGGCTCTCATGTACATTTACATCCATCTCCTTTCTTACTACAAGCTGTTCATTTACTTTATTTTGTGTCCGAGTGTAATGTTGAATAGTCTCTCATGTTCAATTACACCCATATCATAGCCCCAAGCTATTCCTTTACTTTGTGTCCGAGTGTAATGTTGGATAGTCTCTCATGTTCATTTACAACCATATCATAGCCACACGCTACTCCTTTACTTTACATTGTGTCCGAGTGTAATGTTGGATAGTCTCTCATGTTCATTTACACCCATATTATAGCCACAAGCTATTCCTTTACTTTACTTTGTGTCCGAGTGTAATGTTGGATAGT
>MJUT01059077.1:1768236-1790829 GCA_002080005.1 Gigantidas platifrons
TTGTGTCCGAGTGTAATGTTGGATAGTATCTCATGTACATTTACATCCATCTCCTTTCTTACAACAAGCTGTTCATTTACTTTATTTTGTGTCCGAGTGTAATGTTGAATAGTCTCTCATGTTCAATTACACCCATATCATAGTCCCAAGCTATTCCTTTACTTTGTGTCCGAGTGTAATGTTGGATAGTCTCTCATGTTCATTTACAACCATATCATAGCCACACGCTATTCCTTTACTTTACATTGTGTCCGAGTGTAATGTTGGATAGTATCTCATGTACATTTACATCCATCTCCTTTCTTACTACAAGCTGTTCATTTACTTTACATTGTGTCCGAGTGTAATGTTGGATAGTATCTCATGTACATTTATATCCATATCACAGCTACAAGCTATTCTTTTACTTTACTTTTGTGTCTATGTATAATGTTGGATAGTCTCTCATGTTCATTTACACCCATATTATAGCCACAAGCTATTCCTTTACTTTAATTTGTGTCCGAGTGTAATGTTGGATAGTCTCTCATGTTCATTTACACCCATATCATAGCCACAAGCTATTCTTTTATTTTAATTTTGTGTCTATGTATAATGTTGGATAGTCTCTCATGTACATTTACATCCATATCACAGCTACAAGCTATTATTTTACTTTACTTTTGTGTCTATGTATAATGTTGGATAGTCTCTCATGTTCATTTACACCCATATCATAGCCACAAGCTATTCCTTTACTTTACTTTGTGTCCGAGTGTAATGTTGGATAGTCTCTCATGTTCATTTACACCCATATCATAGCCACACGCTATTCCATTACTTTACATTGTGTCCGAGTGTAATGTTGGATAGTCTCTCATGTTCATTTACACCCATATCATAGCCACACGCTATTCCTTTACTTGATTTTGTGTCTGAGTATAATTTTGTATAGTCTCTCATGTACATTTACATCAATCTCCTTTCTTACTAATTGAAGATGAACAAACATAGTTTATTGTGACTTACGTTTGTGAAAACGTGGCGACTGTTTTAACAGAGGAACTGAAAAGAAAAAAATATGCACGTGTTTGAAAACAATAAAACATACAAAGTAAGCAATAAAGAATTAAAACAAGAAGACTCCTGCATTGTATTAATAAAAAAAATATATTTAAAACATCAACAGGTTAAAAGAAAAAAACGTGATACAGTCAAGTTCACTTATAGTGAAATCGGTTATATCGAACATGTTATTCATCCCCATCAACCTTCCTTGAGGGCATATCAAGTCTGGTTATATCTAAGCATAGTTATAGTGAAGTCTGGTTATAATGAAGTCTGGATATAATGAAGATTGGATAGAGTAAAGCTTGGTTATATTGCAGTTTTTCTTTAATGAAGTCTGATTATAATGAAGTTCGGTTACAATGAAAAGGTATCACGTCTCCCAAATACTTCATTATTAGTGAACATGTCTATGAATAAATTATTGCAATATACAATTTCTAAGTAATTATTTTTCTTAAAATAATAAGGTTTTCCTACCTCAGAAGTAAGTAATCTAATTAAATTTTGGCTATCCTGTTTAGGCTCTGGGGGTTAATCCCCTCAGAAGACTATTAATTTCAAATTGCTTACCATCGTTAGATTTAAGCGTACCTTATAAAGGTTGTTCCAAAAACGTGGCATGTGTACTAAAATGGTTATCTACAATTTTTATGCCAAGAAACATTGATAATTCGCCATCTTTACAATACCTAAATAGTTATCAATCATATATACACAGCAATTATCCATAATTGATATAGTAAAAAATATTTTTAGTGGTTTCTATTGAAGTACCTGTACCAAGGGAGGAGAATGAATGTTAGAGGCATATGTTTCATATATTTATTTAAAAAATGGGGAAAAAAGAAGAAGATTGAACTAAATTAATCAGCATTGTTGTAAATATGTACACTTCTTAGTGCTATATATAGATATAAATATTTACTTACCTTTATCACCTACATGCACCGGTTCTTCGTGTGGGACTGCTTTTGGCACGGCTGTAAGGTAAATACAGTTGTATAATTAGAATAGATTACATTCTCAGTTTTTATAGATCCGACATATGGATATTAAATCTTTATATTTCGGAAGCAAAGCTTTTAAAGAATGATAATTATCCATTAAAATATTAATTCTTTGTAATTTATCATTTCTTATTTTCGTATATAGAGTTTCATAATTTTCCGTAACAATTGTATACTAGTAATTAGAATAAAATTGTATAAATAAAATGTATTGTAATTTTTATACTTATATATATTCAATTAATAATTCTCTTCTTGAAAACTAAATAATATTTCTTTTATACTCACGCTGAAAGTGAACTGAAAATAAAAAGAAATAAGCATAATTAATTATAACAAATACAGTATATCTAAATATATATTTATAATGCAAAATCTACAGCAAAAATATTCAATATTCATAACTTTATATATTCTCAATATTGTAAGCGAAATACAGATAGAATATTTGAATCGGATTAATACAGTTGAATTTTCATTAATTTTCGACATTTGAGACCAATGAGAAGAGTTTGAAGATACCAAAGGTGTAAGCAGAATCCATATATCAAAGCAGAACAGACAACACAATAACCAAAGGAAAAAGGACAAACAACGATATACAAAAGATACACATAAAAGATCGAGTAGCACGAACCCCACTAAAATTAGCGGTGAACTCAGGTGCTCCGGAAGGGTTAGTAGTTTCCGATGTATATATATCCGATTTCATGTGTAATATAGAAGTGGTAGGCGAACATATATAAGTTGTTAGATTAACACGACGGGTGTCACTAGTGGAACAGGAACTGCCTACCATTCCGGAGCACCTGAGTCCACCCCGGTTTTTTTGTAGGGTTCGTGTTACTTGATCTTTGGTTTGGTATACATGTTTTGTGGATCGTTGTTTGTCCTTTTGTACTTTTTCTTTTGGCCATTGTGTTGTATGTTGTTCTTCGATATACGGATTCTGATTACCTCCCTTTGGTATCTTCAAACTCTTCTTACAACACACGAGGAAAAGTAACCAATCATAAAAGCGACTTCAATTATAAAGCCGCCTAAAGATAAAACCTGGTAAATACATGACACAGATAACAAATCTTTGAAATGAGAATAATCTCCTGGCATTTGTTGTGACGTCAGTAAAATTATTCAATAACAGTGCAATGTCTGAATATAACAATGCGAAACCAAAACTAATTCTGGCCATAATAATAAAACAACCGGAAGTGAGAAACAGTCCCCAGTTTGTAAATGAAACCAGGTCTTATGAACACAAACCTTTCTAGATTTGTAATTGCATCCCAAAATTGTCAAACATTGTGAAGATTACATTTATGTGCATGAGTTGATGCTGTTCCGGCATCAGTACAAGAACAGAGCTCAAAACAAAAGTTGTGATCGTCCAATCAGAACACTGTATTATTGGACACAGTGTTCTGATTGGCTGTCTGAATTCAAATTTTAATCTCTCAATGCAGAAAGGCGAAATCAATTCATGACATAATAAAACAAAATCAAAATTCACAAAGAAGCACTGGCACGGACAAAATGTGTTCAAAACGGATAACTGTTGTTTGTTCATGCATGCATGACGCTCGTAGTGAACTAAAACGTTTTGCTATATAGTGTAGGAATGGGAAATTAATGATGTAATCTTAGTATTATTGACATTGACATTGATTGTCAAACGAAATATGACAGCTATCATAACACGTCTTTGTTTACATTTATCACAATATAGTTTTGAAAAAAAACCCACATTTCTTAGTTACAATAAACTTAAATAAAAAAAAGCTACATGCTTGAAATTTCGAAAGCAATCATTTGACACACATATAGTGAAGAAAAAATAAACATATACATGTATACACAAAAGTCCACGTGTCAAATTTGAGAATGATTTATCGCAAAAATGACCTTTAACCTTTTAGCTATAAAGATAATGATATGCATTCATAAGAATACATATATATGTAGTATATGACAATGTGGATAGATTATGATATAAAATATGACATGTTGCTTTTAGGAAGACTGATAAATACTTAATATGTAAAAAAAAAAAAAGAATATTGATGCATGAAAAGACATTATTTATGAGCTAATATATCATATTAGGTTGATTTATGATGTATCATTATACAACGTTATACAACAGAATATTTATATTTTTGTCTTTTGTTTTTCGTGATCGGTTGGCTGTAAACAAATATTCAGAATTTAAGTCTTTCTAAACCGAAAACCTCTTGGTAAATCACTATTATAATTCATCAATTTAATTTGTGTTATGTATTCTAAGCATTGTAATCATTGTATGAAATTATAAACGCGCAAGAGTCAGTCCATAATTGGTTTACTAAAGTATTTTTATTTCTAAAAAAAAAAAAAAAACGAAAAAACAGAAACTCCATTGCACCATTTGTTTTGGTTCAGAATAGAATTTTGTTCGATTTCAGACTGTTAAATTTTGAAGAATGTTTGAAGACAACAAAATTTTCAGTAATATTGTGTATACGATTAACTCCCTTGATACCTCTGTTTTGTTCGGAATAGATTGTTGCTCGTATTAAGACAGGTTATAATTTTAATTGGATAAAGAGATACGTGTTTAAGACGGACAATCTTGGCACCTATTCTTTTTGTTTAGAACCAAATGTAATTCCAATTAAGGACATCTTTCAGATGAATTTATTTTTTTCTCTAAGGTTTGGCGACCTTGAGTTGTTAGGTAATCCAACTACCTAACTCTAACTCATTGAGCCACCCGGGCCCTACAACTACCTAACTCATTGAGCCACCCGGCCCTCCACTCGATTAGAAAGAATAAATGTATAATGACTTCAAACATTGGTACTTTGATATTCGTTGTACACATGGCTTCTGTTTATTGATTGTTTGTTTGTTTGATGGTGTTTAACGACACTTTCAACAATATTTCTGTTATATTGTGGTGGTCAGTTTTATTGGTGAAGGTAACCGGAGGACCCGGAGAAAACAACCGACTTGTCGCAAGTCACTGACAAACTTTATCACATAATGTTGTAAACCTCGTCCTTATAGAGAGTCGAACTCACAACATCAGTGGTGATAGGCACTGACGGCATAGGTAGTTGTTAATCCAACTACCATATGATGACAAACGTTAGAAAAAACAGAAGCGGCAACCGAGAATTGACAATCCAAAGATCAACAAAACTAACAAAATGAACAATACGAGTAAGACATAATAGTGTCCTATGTTAAATTGTCCCCCTGGACAATATTTTATAGAGATTGCGATATGAAATAGAGTCCGGTGCTATGAAATTGTGTCCTAGTATAGGGTTAGGGTTAGGGTAAGAAATACTAGTGTCCTATGTTAAAGTGTCCCCCGGACAATATTTTATAGAGATTGCGATATGAAATAGAATCCGGTGCTATGAAATTGTGTCCTAGTATAGGGTTAGGGTTAGGGTAAGACATAATAGTGTCCTATGTTAAAGTGTGCCCCCCGGACAATATTTTATAGAGATTGCGATAGGAAATAGAGTCCGGTGCTATGAAATTGTGTCCTAGTATAGGGTTAGGGTTAGGGTAAGACATAATAGTGTCCTATGTTAAAGTGTCACCCGCACAATATTTTATAGAGATTGCGATATGAAATAGTGTCTGCTGGACACTATTACATATGTAAAAGTGTCCGGCGGACACTTTGAACTATATAACACAATTAAATGCTATATACGTACACTACAAAATTAAATGGTGCGAACTCAAGTGTCCACAAAGGGTAATTAGTAGGTGTTTGTTTATAAGTTATGGAAACGATGTTTCTATTGCTTTTAAAAATAATTACAACGAACTACAAATAGGAGTCTATATTTAGTACATAGTATTTATGGCTGACTCAATGGGCGATACATGTAAATCTGTGATCAACCTTGCATGAATATGTTTCACTCAATGCTGTTGACAGTTTTATTTCAAGGAAAACATAACTTAATCTTCTGACCTTCAAATCAAAAACATGTTCGAACTCGGTGCACCTTGAGAACTTTTTAATTTATTGTCATTAATGAATCACCATTGCAATGTTAAAGTAAAATAAATACAGGAAAAGCATGTACAGTCAAAACTGCATTAAAGCGCACCTTTATATATAATCACTGTCTACAAAGGCAGTCTCAATTTTCCCATAAATGAACAGTGCGTATAATCTTAACCTGTATATATGGGGCAACTGCACATAAACGCCACATTTTCAGGTTCTATTGGTTGACTTTTATACATCTTTGACTGTAAACTAAAGTAGAATCGTGTTGTGTAGAAGTCGAAGGGATCGATTAGTGTATAAACATCATTTTTATCTATTATTGTATAGAAGTCAAAGGGATCGATCATTGTAAAGATGTCAAAAGGATCGGTTATTGTATGGAAGTCAAGCGGGTCGATTGTCGCATAGAAGTCAGAGGGATCGATTATTGTTTAGAAGTGAAAGGGATCAATTATTGTGTAGAAGTTAAAGGGGTCGATTTTTGTGTAGAAGTCGAAGGGGTCGATTATTACATAGTAATCGAAGGCATCGATTATTGTGTAGAAGTCAAAGGGATCGATAATTGTGTAGATGTCGAAGGGATCGATTATTGCATAGACGTGGCGGTATCGATTATTGTTTACAAGTCAAAGGGAACGATTCTTGTGTAGAATAGAAAGGATCGATTATTGCTTAGAAGTCAAAGGGATCGATTATTGTAAAGATTTCAATAGGATCGGTTATTGTATGGAAGTAAAGCGGGTCGATTGTCGTATAGATGTCAGAGTGATCGATTATTGTTTAGAAGAGAAAGGGATCAATTATTGTGTAGAAGTTAAAGGGATCGATTATTGTGTAGAAGTCGAAGGGATCGAATATTGTATAGACGTGGCGGTATCGATTATTGTGTAGAATAGAATGGGATCGATTATTGTATAGATGTGAAACGGGTCGATTTTTACACGGAAGTCGAATGAACCGATTATTGTATCGAGGTCAAATGGGTCGATTACTATGTAGAACTCAAAGGGGTCGATTATTGTATAGAAGTTGAAGGGATCAACTTATGCATAAATGTCGAAGGGATCGGTTATTGTATATATTTCGAATGGATCGATTATGGTGTAGAAGTAAAAATGATCGCTAATTGCATAGCAGTCTAAGGATCGATCATTGCATAGAAATCAAAGGGATCGATTATTGTGTATAATACGAGGGGATCAATTATTTTGTAGAAGTCGATGGGATCGATTATTCTGTAGAATACGAGTGGATCAATTATTTTGTAGAAGTCGAAGGGATCGATTATTGTTTGAATACGAAGTGATCGATTATTTTGTAGAAGTCGAAGGCATTGATTATTTTACTTCAAAATGCCCGAGTATTGGGGTTATGCAGGAACATACGAGTGCAGTAAATATTTACTTCAAGAAAAGTTTGAATATACCAAAGGAAATAAGAGGAAGATGTCGACCGAAAAAGGACAGCTAATACAATTGCTAATTGAAAAGGACAAAATAAACAGGTTCACAAAAGGTTTCAAAGAAAACTGATAGTAAACAACACGAAGAAGAGTTGACGATATCAAAGGATCCATAAGACAAAGAAAAACAGACAACACAATGATCAAAGGGGAAAGGACAAAAACAATAAACTGGGTCACGGAAGACTTCAAAGAAAACTGAGATTAAACAACACGAAGAAGAGTTGAAGATATCAAAGGATCCGTAAGACAAAGAAAAACAGACAACACAATGATCAAAGGAGAAAGGACAAAAACAATAAACTGGGTCACGGAAGACTTCACAGAAAACCAAAGATTAAACAACACGAGCCTTCTGACAAAAAGGGGATGAAGTCGGGTGCTACGGAAGAGTCAGCAGTCCCTTCTCTACTTATGAAACAATTAAACTAGGAATATACTTATTTGAGTTGGAGATAACGAAGTTGAACGGCATGTGGGGTGTAGCTATGGTGTTTAACGCCACATTCAACAATATTTCAGCTATATCGTGACGGTCAGTTATATTGGTGGAGGTACCCAGAGTACCCCCAACATGTCGCAAGTCACTGACAAACTTGATCACATAATGTTTAATAGAGTACACATCACAATGAACGGGGTTCGAACTCACAGCTTTAGTGATGATAAGCACTGATTGCATAGATACTATTTAATCCAACTAAAATACGATCACAAACACGATGGCCCCCAGGATCAGGTGGACGAGTACATGTTTGATTTTCACGTTGTCAATTTGGAAAAAATTATATGAACAGTATTCTTTTAAATGCAACAAAAATAATATGAAATATGGAATATCACAGAAATTTAAAGATATGAAAACACCCTTTCAATAAATGTTGCTATGTAAAACTCAAGGGGATTCAGGTTTTTACTATTATTATAGCAATGTTTTTATCTTTAAGACACATATTTTATTACACGTAGAACCGAAATAACAGACTCCAGAAAGTTATATGCTGCATTTCCAGTTGTAAATGGGCACTAATATCGTCTTACTAATCTTCTTAAAGAATGGGGGTTGGAGTTGGAGATCCATTTATCAAAAGGGATGGTGGGGATCCCATTAATCGGTTTAACCCTACTGTAGTTTTGTTCCCTTCCCGAGTCAGGACCTGAATTTCCAACGTCTGTTTCTGTTCAGTGAGCTTAGTTAAGATGAGAGGTGATTGTTCGTAATATTGATATAGGTGGAATTCATGACCATCTGACCACTTCTTGAACTTTCTTTTCATGATAACTGGATTCAAAAATATACAAGAGAGCTGTTATGCAAGCTCCCATAAATACAAAATTCCAGGTACCGGAAGTAGTATGCATTTCCGGTATAATCAACATCTCCAATGTCAAGTAAAAGTTTGAAATAAAATATTGAAAAACTGACTAAAGTACAGAATGATTCGTATAATAGGAACCACAATACCTCAACCAATATGATTGAAAAAACTTACCCTTTTGTTTCGGCGCTGAAAATATAGAAAACATCAGGTTAATAATTAAATACAAAGAAAATATATCAAAGCTCTGAAAGCACTGAAATGAGATAGATGTGAGGCTTGAACAATTTTAACTCAAGCAATATAAGATATATACTATGTTTTGCAAATGTGTGCAAATGTATACATAGATGCAGCATATTGTATTTTTTTCCCTATATGCACCCTTTTAATGAGAAGAACATGAGAAGAACGTAGATATATTTCTACTGTCTCTGAAAATTAATTTGATATTTGAATATACAGTCAAACCTAAATTAATAGGTCACCGTTGTGACAAATAGAAAGTGGCCTTATAAGACATATGACCTCTTAAAAGAGGTTCAATTCATATGAAATTTTCTATGATAGGACAAGAAAATTGTGACCTTTTAATACAGGTGACTGCTTAATAGAGGTAACCGTATGGGCAGGTTCGACTGTACAGTACAACTGATTACGATCATGTTTTGTATCCCAAAATCAAGAACAAAGTTACATTAACTTAATGTAGAAATGTCTATTTGTTTTATTTGTGGAAAATAAAAATTAAATTTTCACATTGTATTTTGTCTCAGTGTTTTTATGCAATTGCAAAAATGATTTACTCTTTCCGTACCCCCCTCCTTTTTCTGAAATGCCCTTACAAAGCCAGACAATTGATTGGTCATGTATATATATATCTGTTAGGGGTCTAGATTTCTGTTTCTACGATTGTTCGATTGGATTTTAGAAATGTTCCGACAATGTATTACATTTTATTTATATTTTATTGCTTAAAAACTTTCTAAAGAGGGATAATTCTGACACGAAAAGAGAAAATGTTAAGACTGCATGATCTTAGATTAATATGTCATAAGTTAAACAATATTTAAGGAATATTTGAAATTGTTGAACAGGTTATACGATATAACCTGGTTTGAGCCAGTTTACGTTTATGAAAAGCGTAAACTGACCCAAACCAGGTTATGCAAGTATAACCTGGTCAACAATTTCAAATATTCCTTATAAATTAATTTTTACAACAAAATTTAAGGATTTCTCAATTTTAATTACGATTATTTCATGTGACTATTTGAATTTGTCCTTGGCGGATGAACACGTTGGTGACGTCACAGGTTATCGAGTATAACCAAAATTTCCTCCAGACGAAATAGCCAATCAGATTGAAATATTCAAATCAAATTAAATTATTTTGTTATGATAGCCAACAATTACGAAATAAATAATAAATCATTTCCAACCAAGTTCCATTCATATGTCATCAAGAATATTGTAAATGGACCAATAGTGTGTGGGATTATTTCATGAGTATTTATAAATAAAAGAGGTAATCACAATCTGAACGGCAGCATAGTGAGATAAGAGTTACATCACAAAAAAGTAATAAAACAATGTATCAAGATTATGCCTATTTACACTTCATTTGAAAATATAAACGAGCGGTATACTACGTACATAGTTATCATGAACATCTAGAGAAACTTGCCAAGTCATATAATTTTGACTATATATTAGAAGTGTTTTGCATTTTCGTGTTCCTCTTAAAGGCACACAGGCTGTCATAATTGATTTTTTTGTTATTAAAAGTTGCCAATATTCGATGTTTTATACTAATAAAATGTTTTGAACAAAAGGCCAGGTTTAAAAAATCTGTTGTAATGTCGTAATTAGTGAAACAAATTTGAATGTTTAGCATTGGGTGGGTCAACATTGAATTCTTTCCTGGATGGAAGAAAATCAAACAACGACGTATTTCCTTCGTTCTAGGCTGTTTACGTATATTATGAAAAATTTCAACTGCAATATATCTTTATGTTTTTTTTTAGATCAAAGTTTAGGTCTTATATTGGGTAATATTTTTATTTATTAAAATAATGGCCTGTGTGCCTTTACATAATGCTGAAGTATTGATTAATTCATTGATGTGTGCCATTTTATGGTTGTTTAATTTTTTAGCTTTACGTTAATTTTTTGCATTTTAATGTTTTGTGCTTTCTTAAATATCTCTTACACATTATCAATATAGATGCGATTACACTTCTCAGGAGGGCATTGACAGAAATATATATTTCATAAGCCAAACCAAATTTGTATGGGAAAATATGTGTTTTCATTCTTGAAACAATATCCTTATCATACAAAAAAACATTTTGGCTATCCTGTTCAGGACCATTTACTTAATTACTTGCACCTCAATATATTTATATTTTTGGCGATGAACGTACTTGAAGACAGTTATTCCATGATTTTGATATCTACTGGTTTTACCTTGTATAGTGCGTTTGACCTGTATAAATATTCAGATTTTTACACTTCAAAACATATAATTAACATAAAGACCTAATGGGCAATTTTTTTAAATAATGGACCAAAGAATTTGAAATTAATTGTCAGAGTTCGTATATATCATACATAATATATATCTAGAAAAAAAATGTTGATTTGAAAACTGGATTTTTAAGAATTTTTTTCTGAACATTAATAGAAGTCAAACGAACTATATATCCTACTCGTGAAATTGATTCCATGTATCTTAAATAAACTTAGATTTAAATATGATACACCTTTAATCGCTTCGAGAGATAGAAATATGGTTCCATAATATGCAGTCAAACCTTTATTAAGATGTCACTCTTTGGACCAAGAAAAAGGGGCCTTATAAGACAGGTGATCTCTTAAAAGAGGTTCAATTCATATAAAATTGTCTATGAAAGGACAAGAAAATGGTGACCTTTTAATACAGGTGACTGTTTAATAGAGGTGTCTGCATGGGCAGGTTTGACAGTGTATATATTTTATTTTATTTTGGGCGTATGGTGTATTGAATCTTGGTATCTGACAAAATTGATGATCATCTATTGGTAAAAAGGCACAATCAGTTAAATATTTCAATATGCTCATAAATAATAAAAAAAGATGATGCTTCAAATTTAGTTGAAATAAAACGAAGACTTGAGGGCACCAAATGGGTCATAAAAGTACTCATTATTTACCCCCATGAACGTCACCTGTTGTGGAATTATTAGTGTCAAGGTCGATGTAAAATATAAATCAGATTAATATGTGAAGTTAGATAAGTATTTCATTATATTCTCTTTATTTGTATGTGCAGCCATCTTAACCATATCAAGCAACCATAGAATGCTGTACTATCATGACAATATTGCTTAAACTTTTCCGTCCACAAATAGTGATTAATTTGAACACTAATGTGTTGCGCTTTAATTTGCTACTTTTCGGAAGGCATTCGATGTTTACTTCAAATATTATGTTCAATATTACTATCTACATGTACTTGCTTTACGTGATGCATCATGTGCAATATGAAACCAATTTCCGTTTCTATCATGGGAACCTTTAAAGGATCATTTTTGGTCTTGTAAAAGTACAAAATATCGTTTTTTATGGAACAAATGTTAGAGAAAACCGAAGGGGCAGTCAGGAATGCAAAATCCTGAGACACAGTTCTCCACCCTGTTGCTATCCTGTTTGGGGCCTTTGGTTTTATTACTCCCAAACAATTACATTATTTGGCTTTCCAATCTTTTGGTTTTGAGTGTATCTGATGAAGGTTATTCCAGAAACGCGTCATGTGCACTAACTTTGAATAATACCTTTTTTATTGCACAGACAATAAGAAATATGGTTGTGTCAATATTATTATTTTTTACAATTAACTGTCATTAATTCAAGGTTATAAAAATACTTTAATGAATGCCGATCAACAAGAAAGAGCAGTGCATAATGGGAAAAACCGAAAGGGCAGTCAGGAATGGACAATGCGGAGACACATACAATAAGAAATAGGTTTATGTCAATGTTAAAATGTTTTTTTTTACAATTAGTAATTAATTCAAGGTTATGAAAACGTTTTATGGATGTCAAGCGATAAGAAAGAGCAGAGCATGATGGGGAAAACCGAAAGGGCAGTCAGGAATTGCCAATGGAGAGACAATTACAATAAGAAATATGTTTATGTCAATGTTAAAATATTTTTTTTTTACAATTAGTAATTAATTCAAGGTTATAAAAACGTTTTATGGATGTCTTCCGACAAGAAAGAGCAAAGACCGGCTACTACATGCAATATCTGTCATTCCTATTTTACTTTCATGTGTCACAGCAAATTGATTAATGCTTTATACTAAAAATGACTACAAACTTGTTTATGTGTAACGTACAATAAAAGAAATATAAACACAACGTTTATTCTGTATGTAAATCATGTTTTCCTTTATTTACACTTTTTTGTCTATCTTCTATGCTACACAGGTAAAAATGTTAATATTGTAGGGAACTGGGACATTTTACAATTTAGAACTATTACAAGCATAAGAAAGATTCAACGTCTGTTACTTGCAATGACAAAGTTCATTATTCTGAACTACACAAATAAAAGGTTAACATTGTAACGGATTGAGACTTTTAATGATTGAGAACTATTACCACAGAAAAAAACTAAGACTTATTACTTCATAAAAACAATGCCATGATAATGTCCATTTTTTGATAAATGAAACACACTGTATATTCTGCACAATGTTGCACAATATATCATACAATGGGTCCGATAGTGATTCATGAAGTATTATATGCATGAGCAAACTGCATAAGGTTTACATTTAGACCAATATTCCATGAGTAAATGAATATCGATCAATAAATTCCCATTTATGTAAAACAGTTTAGGTTTCGATTTTGTCGGCTAAAGTAATAATATTAATTCCTATTTTTAATGCAGAATAAACAATAAAATGTGCAGAAGGAGATGTATTAATGTACCATATATTTCTTTACATTTGCATATGTCATAATGTTTGAACGTTTGTGCAAACATCGATGGTTAAAAATTATTTATGCAAATGCCGTTCGTCAAGGATATCCACTTACTACTCTTTTTTATATTGATCAAACATAAAATGGTTGCTATCTCTTTAAATTCAACTCTGCAATAATAGAGAATAATCTATATATATTGGTTGAATTTTGAAGTTCAACTTTTAAAATAATAGACACTAAACCATATTGAACTTGAACTTAATAAAACCCCTGTATTACATTGTTTAAAAAAACAATTAATGTGTAAATTTTGAAATATATTATTAGATTTATTAAAGTATAATTAATTTGTAAATGGATCTGGACTTATTTTAAGACAAAATTAGTAAATCATTAAATCATAAGTCATGTTGTGTGGATATGAATTCGGGAGTGTGTTAATAAATAAGAGTAATAACAAAATTACCGAACTCCGAACAATCTTCCAAAGGGAAAGTCAAAACTCATAAGTATATAAACAGACAAAATCAGTCAACAACCGGAAAACTGTGAAAACCGTAATGACCCAGACTTGGTACAGGCATTTCCAAAGAAATGATGGGTTGAATCAGATTTTAAGGCGCCAAACCTCCTGCTTTCATTAATAAAACATTACGCAGTTATTACATGCACTTATCAAATATAAAAGAAATCATAAGAAACTTACGCATTGCCATGCCGGAAGCTGAAATAGAAAAAAAAAAACAAATTAAATATGCATAATATAACGCATGTTCAGCTTCTTTGTGGAATCATTATGAGCCAATTAATTTTAAGATAATAGATACGCTTCACTGATTGAATAATGTATAGATATATATATTTAATCCCAATAAACCCTTACTTGTCTTGGTATAGAGATATACAATGCATAAGAATGAATGCCAATATTTCTATTCAAATTCGTCGTTATTTTTAGAATGTCATTTGCATATTGATATCAAAACAAAAATTAATTGGTATATATATATATAAATTATAATTTCAAAATAAATAATAAAAAAAAAAAAATATATATATATATTTTATATACATTTGTTTGAATAGGAACGGGACCCGTTCAAATCTCTCAAAAAACTTATAAACAATCGATGCGTATGCGTAATTGAATTAAATTGAAATATACACTTACCCACAATGGTGGCTAAGATGAGAATTGCTAGCATTTTGCGTCCACTAAGATTGTAGCCAGCAATGCAAGAGAATCCCCAGGAAAATATGACGGTAGTCGGGCTTATAGCAATACTTAGAAACTATATAACGTATATATACCACGTCGTAAAATATCGATAGTCCTATCATAAGGAACTCAAGAAATGTGCTTCTAATTTACCCATCAATAACTTTAAGATACCGCCCACTAAATTCAGTGGTGAAAAATTGAGCCGCCCACAAGAGGTTCCATTAAGGAGAATCATGCTATGTCATTTTAGAAAAGAAAATAAATCTAACGAATGCATTTTTGTTGTTTTAATATGCTTCGAAAGTATTTCTGAATTGTTATGGTTAAGTTTGAAGTGAAAGAATAAAGGTTTGAAATAGTTTAAAAAAATCGTGCTATGTATCCTATACAATGCCTCAAATGTTGTATTGTTGTCACTTTTTAAACATAAATGTCGTATTTTACTGATTGAGTTGTCTAAATGACAGATCAGTACCAAAATACTGTTCTTTTTGGTCTTAATTAATACATATCGTCAAATTCTCAGTTTTCGCCCCAGAGCATAGACATCATATATAGGAGATGTGTGTGGTAATTAAGACAAATGGTCAGTGAGACACAATCACCTTTGTTTGTAAAATGCAATTTTCTTAAAATGTTGATGATATATAGAAAGGCTTACTTTTAATACATAGACATGTCGTTGGCACTGTGGTTTTTATTTATGGAATTACAATTATTTGGAAAAAATTGAATTTTTGAATGTTTTACTCTGCAAAAAGATACGATATATACACAAAATTGTAATAATTTATTTTTTGTATTTACAAATTTGTGTGATGAAGTCCAATAATGCAAATTATTTTAGAATCATAAATACAAAAAAAGGTATGACAATCTTTGGATTGTCCATATCCGAACTTTTATTTATTATAAATATCTTAATATAATGTCACGTTTGTCATACATATAACAATCAAAACATAACAATTATATAAAAAAAGAGAGATCAAATACCCAGACTAAACGGACTTCTTGGAACTTTTATATACAAAATGTATCAAAATGTATCATTTTTTAACAATCACATAGCTTTATTCATCATCACCTGATATATCAAATATTGATAAATATCATACATTTAAAAAAAATACTACATAACTTGCTAAACGATAGCACACATAATATAAAGCATTCTATAATTTCATCTTATCCTTTAAATACTATTATATCAATAATGCACAGATATTTTTTTCTGACTAAGCTTATCTTCCAGCAAAAAAAAGTCCGCAATGTTTTTAATGCATTATGACAAATAACATGTAAAATATAACCAAAGAGATCTAGGAATACAGTATAGAACTATCAAGCAATATGCAATCGAAACATCGATTTTATTCGGTATAAAATGACAATTAAAATCTAGAATGTAAGGCATACATGTACCATAATTGGTTCCCATGATTTAACTGACAAGCTTTCAATCGATGCATGTAGAGCATTTTATTGCATTTGGGCCTCTGGCTACAATTGAAGAAAGGTCTTTAATAAAACTTCCATCTACACAATAAATTTCTTATTATAATAATGCTAATGAAAACTTAATTTCACGAAATGATTTATTATCATATACATAAAAATATGAAGGAAATAATAATAATAATAATAATAATAAATAAATAAATAAATAAAATAAATAAATAAGATAAAATAAATAAATATTTATTTAGCAGAGTATTATGTTAGCATTTTATTGCACTGTTGTACTATTGTAGCAAAAGTCTATAATAAATCTTCCATCTAGACAACACACGTTATATTATAATAATCTGAATGAATGCTTTATTGTCACATACATAAATATATGAAGGCAAAATAATTATTGATAATAATATTAATAATAATAATTAATAAGATTGAATAAACACATCTTTATTTAGCAGATTATTATGTTAGCTACAATAATAAAATACAAAGGGACAAAATAAAATCACACTGTCTAAATAGTTATAAAATATAATAAAAAAATCTTAGAAACAGAGGCAAATCACATATTTGGTCAATTCAATCTTGATAATCATTTATTAAAAAAATCGCTTATGACAAGCAATCATTTTTTTTCCATTTATAATCTTTTTTTGCATCGCGAAATATGAATAATGTAATAGCATGCACTGCATACAAACATTCTAAATTGTCAAGAAATTCTACACTCATCACCACAAAGTTGTTGACCGTTACTAAATATCAATTTATATCAAATGATAATAAGGGTAATAACAAAATTACCGAACATCGAGCAATCTGCAAAAGGGACAGACAAAACTCATAAATCAATAAACAGACAAAATCATGGATATTTCCCCTTTTACGGAGATATTCTCTTTACTCTATCACAGACCGGACTTGACAATGAGTAACAGTACTAACACGACGGGCGTCTTATAAGAAGCAGAAACGGCTTATCATTAACGAGCACATAGTTTCAGACCATTTTTAAGGTCTTTTTGAGATTTTTGTGTTTTGTGACTGATTTTGTCTTCGTTTTTTGCTTTGTCCCCACTTTTGCGTGTGTCCCGTGATTATCTATCCTTAGTGGTGATAGGCACTCATTGGATAGGTAGTTGTCAATCAAACTACCATACGAGGACGACCACGAAGGTCCCTTCCAGTATTCGGAATGCAAGTGAAGCTATAATATTCATTACATTGATGCCACATTTTTGTTGGCGGTAATAGTACTTTTAGAAAAGTAACTTATTTTTTCATTGTCGGACGCTCAACGATTGTAAAGACGTTAATATCTTGACCTCAAGGTTAAATAAGCGTTTTTATTTCACTGAGTCAAATGCATGCTTTATTTCACCTGTAAATCTCAGTATATCATGGACATCTATGTAATAATCATATTTAACTCGTGATAACTTGCGAAGTTAGTCGATGATATGGCATATTAATACATGTATGCACAATGACATCTGACAAAATTTTCACGGATAAAGTTCTATATTCTCACATTCATATATTTTGACCCTGTGTTGGAAAAGGTCAATATTCATACTATGTGGCAATAGAGGCACCATAATAATGCACAAATGTGTCGAAAAGCAAATTTATTGCGATATCTCTGTCATGGTGGACTATAAATTCTCATTATACAGCTATTATTTTAATCCAATCAAAAACATGCATTTAAGACATGTGATCGTACATTATTTTTCTCGTATTGTACAACCAGAAGCGTATTTTTTCCGTATTGGACGTCCCGATAAGTCCGTATTTTTTTCGTATTATTTTCGTATTGCACATTATGTAAGGGAAGTAGCTCGTTGATTTTTGTCGTCTGGAGCTTGTATAAATGGTGGAACATTTAATGTTAACATTAACCTACAATCAAATTAACTTGCTCGATATTTAACAGTTTGAGGGGGAAAAAAAGTGGCTTAGAATAATTGTTGATCAGTTATTTTGCTGCTTTTAATTCATTTTTAGAGTTTACGAGATGTGTATTGATACAGAACATTTTCCTAACGAAATACTGTTGTGCAGTTGTTCTATTTAGACTGTAAAAGTTAAACATAAAATTGTTGTTATAGTTTTGATCATTTCAGCTGTATAATAAATAGGTCATTATACAGTGTTATGTACAATATGGAAAGATATTGTACTCGTCCGTATTTTTATTGGAAACCAGTATTGGACTCGAGGCCTACTGCGTCTTCTCCAATACGGGTTTTCAATACAGTACAGACTCGTACAATATATTTCCATATTGTAGATACCACTGTATAATAACCTATCATTACCAGTCTAATCCACTATGTCGATACATCTCGCTGAGCGTTGTGAGTTTGAACCTCGCACAGGCGAGGTGCACGCGAAACAACATTATTTGATAATGTTAGCGGCAGGTTGGTGGTTTTCTCCGGTTTCCTCCACCAATAAAACTTACCATCACGATATAACTGAAATAGCGTTGAAAATAGCATTAAACACCATAACCCTAACCCTCTGACTGAGCGAACCGTTGATTTAAGGGTATTGGCAGCCTAGATATCATTATCACTATGCCAATGCCACTGACTAGGCGAACGCTTAATCCCAAGGGCTATTATCTACTTAGCATATCGCATATGTCATATTGTACTCCTGATCTCCAAGGGTATAATCAACAAGGTAGATCTTATTACTATGTCGATACTTCTGACTTGGTAAACTGTTACGTTCTTAGTCCTGTGTTATAATATCATTTATGATTTTCGCAGAAAAACGATGTTCGGTTCGTCTTTACCTTAAGATGTGTGTAGGAGGGTTCATGTCTTATTTAGGTTATATATATTTGTGTGCTTATAGTGGTGTTCAACACGTAATGTGCGGTACCTTTTTATTTTGTTTGTCTTCGTCTTGTGTCTTGTGTCTTGGGAATGGTGGTGTCCAAAACATATTGTGATGTGCTTTTTTTGCTTTGTTTGTTTTCGTCTGGTGTCTTAATGTACCCAATGTGGCCAGTTTCTCTGGGTTGTCCATTCCTGATTGCCCTTAGGTTTCTCTAACTTTTATTTCAAGAGTATTATTATCATACCTCCGCAATGGAAGACACATTGTTTGTCCTTGTGTTGTGTACCCTATGTTGCCAGTTTCTCTGGATTGTCCATTCCTGATTGCCCTTAGGTTTCTCTAACTTTTATTTCAAGAGTATTATTATCATACCTCCGCAATGGAAGACACATTGTTTGTCCTCGTGTTGTGTACCCTATGTTGCCAGTTTCTCTAGATTGTAATGTTAGGTTGCTCCTTCTGTATTATCTAAGGTTTACTTCCAAGAGTATTATCAGCATACCTCTGCAATAGAAGACACTTTGTCTCCAATGGTATAATCAACATAATAAAACTTATGGTATGTTATGAAAAGAAAGTTTAAAGAGTGGTTATCAGTTCCATTAATATAAACAAAACGAATAATTATCTCTCATCTTAGCTGAACTCCTAGTGGCATGGGGTGGTTGTTCTTTCCGGGAACTCCGACTTCCTCCACCACTTAAACTAGTCACCATTATATAGCTGAAATATTGCTGAAAGTGGCGTTAAACACCAACATTCAAATTCAAAATTCCATTAATATCAACAAAGCCAACAATTACCTCTCATCTTAGTTGAACTGTTAGCGGTAAAACGGTAATCATGCATACAGTTCAATATACAGACATTGATTTGAGAACCGCTTACAATGAATAGTGATGACTATAAAATACAACACTAAGCAACGGTACAGCCGAATGACATATATTATCTTTCACATAATTAAATAATAATGCAGTTTTGTTTATTTTAAGGACATTTTTTCCTGGTTTTACTTTGGCCTAATTATATACATTCATTGACTAATTTTACATCTTATTTCTAATTGCAAAACGAATAAGGATTAAACTGATCCATCACATTCAAAGAACTACCTACATGGGGACTGGATGAGATATCTCTACACAATCAAAGGTCACTTGTGATACTATCATAAACAAAAAAAAACAAAGAGATTAACACAACATAAATTTCATTAAATCTTAGAACGAGACCTCTAACCCCACAATGCATACACATTACACCGGAAGTACTCAGATCGTTATTTATTGAGCATCAATAATCAGAATAAGATCACAAGGCGACATTAACTGCACGACGCTGCTAGTTTTATATATGATTTAAGTCACGGAGTGCAAGAACAAATACCATAAGGCGTCGGTAATTGTTTATAAACATATAACCATTCATTTTTTTCGCACTTTATTTTGACAGAGTAGCCACAAACGAATGGGCAAATGAAATAGTGCGCGTAGTGAAGCACCATCTAGTCGTAATGAACGGGTTACGACTCATTGGATGAACTACATATCACCTTTACAAGTTCTTTGAACTTTCATCTATAGAGATTGAGATTGATTGTGTTAATTACAAAATGGGTGTTTATTACAAATAACAGATTTGTGAACGAAACGAATCATGAATGATCACTTATAGAATTTTCTAGGTGCAAAGGATTTTCATTTATACATGTAAATGGGAATTAGATCAATTCGCGGACGTATTTGTTATTCTGAGTGTAAGTGATGTTCATCAATACATGTGGAGTCTAGTCTGGGTCCTTTCTTTCGGAATTATTTGCATCCATTATATTTAACCCATAGAACCAGTTTTACTCCACCGTTTTAATTGAAGCGCCTGTACCAAGCAGGAAAGTGAGCGGTTATGTATATAGAGATGAATGAGCCAGGGGTTTCCATTTTGCCTTCATTTCTTTAAATCTTCTATTAGATTATGGAACTGTTCCGACATCTTGGTATTTTTTTTTTTACAAAGGATGTTCTGCAATCTAGTTCACTTCGCGGACGCATTGAAACACTTTTTAGCGATAAAAAGTTCGTTTGAATGTACTGTCGAATCTAGATACCTCTGATGGTGGACAATTAATCATCGAGGCTATTATCGACCCGGTAGTCTTGGAGTTAGATCTTATTGACATGGATTACCATATATTCAAGATCTATTTATCATTAAAATTTACAGGTCCTATATTTATGCTTGAAATTTAGAATTCATGAATAACTTATAATTACCAAAACTAAACCAATCTCCCTATGACATAGGTAACCATAGAAGATGTTAGCTATCATGTGTAGGCCTATTAGCTTATCCCAAAGTTATCAGATCTAGGCACATTAGCTTATCCCAAAGCTATCATATTTAGGCCCATTAGCTTATCCCAAAGCTATCATATTTAGGCCCATTAGCTTATCCCAAAGCTATCATATTTAGGCCCATTAGCTTATCCCAAAGCTATCATATTTAGGCCCATTAGCTTATCCCACAGCTATCATATTTAGGCTCATTAGTTTACCCAAAGCTATCATGTTTAGGCCCATTAGCTTATCTCAAAGCTGTCATATGTAAGCCCATTAGCTTATCCCAAACATATCATATTTAGGCTCATTAGGTTATCCCAAAGCTATCATATTTAGCCCCATTAGGTTATCCCAAAGCTATCATATTTAGGCCCATTAGCTTATCCCAAAGCTATCATATTTAGGCCCATTAGCTTATCCCAAACATATCATATTTAGGCTCATTAGGTTATCCCAAAGCTATCATATTTAGGCCCTTTAGGTTATCCCAAAGCTATCATATTTAGGCCCATTAGCTTATCCCAAAGCTATCATATTTAGGCCCATTAGCTTATCCCAAAGCTATCATATTTTGGCCCATTAGCTTACCCCAAATATATCATATTTAGGCCCATTAGCTTATCCCAAAGCTATCATATTTAGGCCCATTAGCTTATCCCAAAGCTATCATATTTTGGCCCATTAGCTTATCCCAAAGCTATCATATTTAGGCCCATTAGCTTATCCCAAAGCTATCATATTTTGGCCCATTAGCTTATCCCAAATATATCATATTTAGGCCCATTAGCTTATCCCAAATCTATCATATTTAGGCCCATTAGCTTATCCCAAAGCTATCATATTTAGGCCCATTAGCTTATCCCAAAGATATCATATTTA
>MJUT01059077.1:1804132-1883482 GCA_002080005.1 Gigantidas platifrons
GGTAGGCCTACACAGGCAGTCCGGCATACATGCTCAGGAAATTTAGGAATACTAGTAGTTCAAGTATTACGCTATATTAGGTAAATCGTAAAACAAAACTTTTGGCAGGAAGATGGGCCCCCTGGCGAACGGGGGCCTTGTGCTTAAGCACACCTAAGCACAAAGGGAAATCCGGCACTGGGTCCACTTTGTAATAGATCTTTATGCTTAGTTTTATTTTTATTACATGCTATGGTCGGATGTTTGCAATCGTTAGACCTACAATGGTTTATTTGTTCTTAAAGGTTTTGAACCTAATTTTTTTGGTCATATTAACCAGTTATTGTGTTCATGAAGGTCATATTTGTATTTGATGTATTGTAATTTTTGTTTTGTTTTATGCTTTATGATATTCATAAGTAAGTCATCATAACTTAATTTAAGAGCTGGCAAGGTGAACAAAAAATAGGGAAAGGAGGCACAGGTTGTGGTACGTTGTATGTTAAAAAATATGCTGGTCGGTAATATACTTAGAAGTAACAGAAAAATGGCAATTGTATCTGGGGTTCACCTCCTTCGGGTATGGGTGTCCTTGTACGATTTTGGCTATCCTGTTTAGGCCCCTTGATAGCTTTTATTGCTCCCAAAACGTTAAATTATTTGACTTTCCAATCTTTCGATTTTCAGCGTACCTGATGAATGCTATTCCAGAAACGCGACGTGCGCATTCAATTTGATACCCACGCTTTTACCAGAGAACTAGTTCGCTTTCTGTGGTTTTGTTATTTTTGATATTTGCAGCGCAGGTCCATCGTTGCTCAGATTGTATCATCCCTCCCTGAGTTTTGTATACTAGTGTTTTACATGAAGAGTTTGACGATACCAAAGTGTAATCAGAATCCGTAAATCAAAGAAAAATATACACCACAATGGTCTAAAGAACAAAGGACAAAGGGACAAACAACGATCTAGACAACACTAAGCAGAAAACTAAAGCAACACGAACCTTACTGAAAACTGGAATTGAAGGGTAGGCAGTTATAGATATCGTTGAACTTCTTTTTCGTCCTGAATATACCTGATTTTTACTTATTTCACAATGTATTTATGATAATGAATTTCGCGACAGGTATGTTTTAGTGAAAATAGTCAAACTTGTATCAAGAAGTCACTTTTTTGACATAGAAAAGATAGCATAACTAGACAGGTGACATCTTAAAAGAGTTTCAATTCACATGAAAGGTTCTATAACAGGACAAGAAAAATATGACCTTTTAAAACAAGTGACTGCTTAATAGAGGTGACCACATGGACAGGTTAGACTGTGTATTGTTGGACTTGTACTCGCCCTGAAGACAAATAAAATGTTGTTCGCTGGACGTTAAGATATCAATCAATATTTCAATCAATCAATATTTGACATTTTTTGAATGATTGCTGTTTAACACTCAGTGAGCAATTTTTCAGCCATACAATGACTAGAACAAGTTTGATAATGATGTCCACTCATTGTCGGATTTAGGACAAAAGAGGCCCTGTGCTAGTTAAGTTATGAGGCCCTTACTTGGGCCCTGAAGGAGGAAGGAGGTATACCCTGGTAGGCCTACACAGGCAGTCCGGCATACATGCTCAGGAAATTTAGGAATACTAGTAGTTCAAGTATTACGCTATATTAGGTAAATCGTAAAACAAAACTTTTGGCAGGAAGATGGGCCCCCTGGCGAACGGGGGCCTTGTGCTTAAGCACACCTAAGCACAAAGGTAAATCCGGCACTGGGTCCACTTTGTAATAGATCTTTATGCTTAGTTTTATTTTTATTACATGCTATGGTCGGATGTTTGCAATCGTTAGACCTACAATGGTTTATTTGTTCTTAAACGTTTTGAACCTAATTTTTTTGGTCATATTAACCAGTTATTGTTTTCATGAAGGTCATATTTGTATTTGATGTATTGCAATTTTTTGTTTTGATTTATGCTTTATGATATTCATAAGTTATCATAACTTAATTTAAGAGCTGGCAAGGTGAACAAAAAATAGGGAAAGGAGGCACAGGTTATGGTACGTTGTATGTTAAAAAATATGCTGGTCGGTAATATACTTAGAAGTAACAGAAAAATGGCAATTGTATCTGGGGTTCGCCTCCTTCGGGTATGGGTGTCCTTGTACGATTTTGGCTATCCTGTTTAGGTCCCTTGATAGCTTTTATTGCTCCCAAAACGTTAAATTATTTGACTTTCCAATCTTTCGATTTTCAGAGTACCTGATGAATGCTATTCTAGAAACGCGACGTGCGTATTCAATTTGATACCTACGCTTTTACCAGAGAACTAGTTCGCTTTCTGTGGTTTTGTTATTTTTGATATTTGCAGCGCAGGTCCAAGATCGTTGCTCAGATTGTATCATCCCTCCCTGAGCTTTGTATACTAGTGTTTTACATGAAGAGTTTGACGATACCAAAGTGTAATCAGAATTCGTAAATCAAAGAAAGATATACAGCACAATGGTCTAAAGAACAAAGGACAAAGGAACAAACAACGATCTAGACAACACTAAGCAGAAAACTAAAGCAACACGAACCTTACTGAAAACTGGAATTGAAGGGTAAGCAGTTATAGATATCGTTGAACTTCTTTTTCGTCCTGAATATATCTTATTTTTACTTATTTCACAATGTATTTATGATAATGAATTTCGCGGCAGGTATGTTTTAGTGAAAATAGTCAAACTTGTATTAAGAAGTCACTTTTTGGACATAGAAAAGATAGCATAACTAGACAGGTGACTTCTTAAAAGAGTTTCAATTCATATGAAATTTTCTATGACTGGACAAAAAATTAGAGCTTCTAATACAGGTGATTGCTTAATGGAAGTGCCCACATGATCCGATTTGACACTAGAATTTATTAACTGCTTACTGAAAATTATCAATCAATCAATCAATCAATCAATCAATCAATCAATCAATCAATCAATCAATCAATCAATCAATCAATCAATCAATTAATCAATTGTTTGTCAAATATTGGAGGGAGTGAGTGATTGCAATATCATTTTTCGATGAGATGTTCACGATGTCAGCTTTGTACTAAACCATTACTCTTACCTGAAGCTAGGGTTGTATGTCCGCAATTGTCAGAGCGACAAAAGGTTCATTTGCTTAGTCTAATTGCATCTAAAGTAACAATTTCCAATTTGGTCGCCTCTATTAAGCAGTCACCTGTATTAAAAGGTCACTTTTTTCTTGTCCTGTCATAAGAATATTTCATTTGAATTGAACCTCTTTTAAGTAGAGGCCACCTGTCATCTGATCACCACGATATAACTGAAATAGTGTTGAAAGTGGCGTTAAACACCATAACCTCTATAAGGTTACTGTTTTCTTTGCCACAGATGTGTCCTCTTAATACAGGTTTGACAGTACTTTTTTTTGCCCCTCATATAAACACGTCATACTGTATATCAAGATCTTATTTGTTTTTGATTTATCATTAGGCTTTCCATTTAGATCGTACCTGGTGAAGGTTATTCCAGAAAACATTAAATTAGATATCTACCAATTTATTATAGCAGTTTTTATTTGTTTGATGCTTTATGGTAATGACACGCCATCATAACTTAATTTAAGACCAAGGTGATCAATTGCAAATATGTCAGATTTTTTTTTCGTTTCTTCATTTTTTTCCTCATTTTGTACATGTACTAAGCCGTCATTTCAGTGTGTCAAACTATAAAATCTATATTCAGAGCATCACACCAACGTGATGTAAGCATGGTCTGTTGGTGGACTATTAATCCCCGAGGGTATCGTCTGGCCAGTAGTCAGTGCTTAGAATGGGTCGATACCTCTGCTGGTGGACTATTAGTCCCCGATGGTGTCTTCCGCCCAGTAAATCAATGCTTCGTCACTGGAATGGATATTAGATATATTTTTTATTGAACATAGCAATTAATAAATCATATAATTATTATTAAAACTAAAGTTATCCTCTCTCAGGCATAATTGACCATAGCTGATTTTAGTTATTCTACATGTATTTAGACACTTTGCTTGTTTACAAAATGTTTTTAATTATATGACTTTCAAATACTTTGGCTTTGAGCGTACCGCAAGGAATTACCCGTTACCATACATGCCTGGTTATTTGCTGCGGAACTATATAGCTCTGAACGGCCATGTTTTACCGTAGATTTACGGATATCACCCGATTGTAAACATGTCGATTACCGACTCCAAATGAGATCGGCTCTTAGATTTTTTGCATAACGGGTAGTGATCAGTTTCTCAGTTGCATTCATAGCATGTGATTGTGATTTATGGTTTATGGTGTTTAACGACACTTTCAACTATAATTTAGTTATATCGTGGCGGTCAGTTTTACCAGTCGCAAGTCGCTGACAAATTTTATCACATAATGTTGTATCGAGTACACCTCGTCATAAACGTGAATCGAACTCACAACTTTAGCGGTGATATGCACTGATTGAACAGGTAATTGTAAATCCAACTACCATACGATCTCGACCATATTCATAACGTTAGTAACTTTGCAAATAATTTATCACATATACTTAAGGGAACATTGAGATTGGCCTATTAACTAATGACTTTATTGCCACAAAGGGGGATAGAAGGTTTGGTGGATAGTGTCGAGAAATTTGGCTTACACGGGACGATGTTTTAATTGCCACACACAAAAAAGAGGGGTTGATGGATAGTGTCGAGAAATTTTGCCTTGCAACGGGACAACAACGACCATTCCACATCAAGGATAGAGACAATAGATTCGACAGTATGTTGAAACGGTCTTGTTTTATTAATAGTTTCTCGCGTAACGTTCAGTGGGAAATATTTCATGCATAGTGAGGACAAGAACAAGCTCAACAACATCACAATCATACACAAGAAATCAGTGAGGAATGAGGCAACCCGGCCAACTATGTTGAAAATGACTGAAAATGGAAAGGTATGGGGAGTTGTATAGACAAGAACAATTTAGCCTTGTAGCGGTTAAAAATCTACGAACAGGTTTATAAACGTGAAGGGGTTGTGGAATTCTCCAAACACCTTAGTTACTATGGTCAATGGACAGTCTTTTCGTACTATAACCAAAACTACCCCTTACCACATCGAGAGGACACTCCGAATCCGCCGTCCGGGGGTCGAGCCATGTGAACCTTCATTAATACACAGTGAACTGTTCTTCATTTTAATGCGAAAAATCATACTGAACAAGCAACTCATAAATTTCGAAATCTTAACCAAATTAGGAAACTGTAAGTGATGTCACGTGATTCAAGTATTATTCGCACTCAGATGAGCTTTAGGGATGCATGGGTCGGTGCACACAATTCAAACAACCACCTTTAACCAATAGGAAACCACAAATCTATCTTTAGTCTTAGATAAACAAATAAATAAAATGAAACATTATTTTTAACGCCATATTTATTTTTATAGTTAATATCTAAAAGGTAAATTATTGGAAAAATTTAACCTTTGACCTTACGTAAGCTTACACCCACTAATGTCAAAGGTCATTAAATGTGTACATTCGTTTTAGGGCCCTGTTTATGTGAAACAGTTGAAACATACACTAAATAATAAAATAAAGAGACGGATATTAGGTTCACAGACACATTAGCGTAACATTATGCAACAATTTAATGTTTATTTTCAAAATTTATGTTCTAAAAAATCCTTTAAAGAATTTTGTTTGATCTATGATTGGTTTGTTACATAAAAAATATCATAAATATTTTTAGTTTATGATTTATTAAAACTATATACAACCATTAAGAAATATTTAATATATGCCCTGCGTTTAGTTATTATTTTCGGCTAATATAGATGAAAATTTTAACGATTTTTCTGACCTCCGCTTTTGGATAGGGCGACAACTTATACATTTATATTACAAAACGATTGTCCGAGAGACGAAGTGGTGGCAGGACATAATATGCCCTACAGACATACTTTGTGTCAATTTTATGATGTATTGTCACGTTTGTGTGTTATGGTTCTCTCATATACAGGTTTAATAACCCTCAAAATAATCAAATATCTGTGTACGAAATTATTTTAAGATTTGTTTGACAAGCACTTTAAAATTTATTTTACATACATTAATAATTAACACAACAGATTTTGATTTTTAAGTAGAACTGCTCGCTCATAGCCAACGGCCATATTTTTTTTATCTAAACTAAATCAAGAATCAAGTTTGTATAATTTTCTATGAACATTCTAAAAATGTCTTCATTATGAAAATGTGGTCTAGTTTCTTCCCAGAGGGTTACAATCCAGATGACATACATTTCAAATTTTAATGCTGCACGATCAACTGCATGTTTGGTCATAAGGTTGGAACGCATGAATACTGTAAGGTACCACAGGGGGTAATCAGAAGTCGTAAATAGAAAAAGACAGAGAATGCCAAAAAAAAAAAAGAAAAAAAAATAGAACAAAAACAATTAAAAATGAAACAAACAATACACTAAATTAGACATTAACACCACGAATCTAAGAACAAACCGCGGGAAAACTCAATACTCAGCAGGACCTGTTCCTCTAGTGGCACCCGTCATGTTGATCTTGTTAAATATCTTATGACAAGTCATGGAAGATGAAAGGCCGACGGAATTATCACTACTACAAGTAAAATATATTTCGAGGACACGACGTTTCTTGTGCGTACAACTATATTTGCAACAACTAGTAATTAGTTTATTTGACTCCTAACCAAAACATTGAAACCCTCTCTGTTGTTTATTCTTTTATTTGAAGCACCCAGCTCTTTAACTAATATATTAGCTTACTCACTCCAGTCCATGTTGTTTTTGTTGTTTTTATCTGTTTGAAACCTTTCTTCTTCTTTCTATCATTCTTTCTATCCCTATGTTTTGAACATTTTATTTCACCTTAGTTTTCTTTATATTTACTTTATTATTAACGTCTAAATATATCATGCTGTAAAATTAATTTGCATAATTATCGCCATTATGTACACATATTTTTTGTTTATATCTTTGTAAAAGGAAAAAGACTTCACTAATGTTGTCATAACTTGTGTCCAATCCCATTTGCAACTTTTATGCAAATAAAATATGTTTAAACTAAGTAATATGCGGTTGTTCTTAGTTAAATGTTATACAGTCTAACAATTTATCCTATTTGTGGTCGTTATCCAATGGTAGTTGGATATTCAACTACATATGCACGCCATACACATCATCACTAAACGTTGTCAGTTCGAATCCATCTCAACCGGAGTGCACTCGATACTGCATTATGTGATTTAGTTTGTCAGTGACTTGCGGCAGGACAGTGGTTTTCTCCTGGTAATCCGGTTTCCTTCACCAATAAAACTGACCACCACGATGTAACTGAAATATTGCTAAAAGTGGCGTTAGACACCATAGCAACCTATATTTCTTGTCACGGGGAATGTCAATAGAAATTTCCCCTGTCACATTTTCTGAAACCATAAATCGGAGGATTTAACAATACAACGACCAAAGGAAAAAGGACAATCTATAGAACACTACACAACATGCAAAATATTGAGCAACAGGAACCTCAGGAATGGTAGGTTGCTCTTACTCCACTAGTGATATCCGTCGCTCATCATTTTGGAGTACGAGCAACGACTGGTTGGCATGGAGACAGTATATTGTGTCCGAATATACCATGTGAGCTACATGTAGCACTATAAAATCAAGGCCATCACCATCACCATCACAAGTTGTGTTGCTGTCGTGTTGCATCGCCAAATTCTGTTATTCGGTAATATACTTCGAACTGCTTACCCTTCCGGAGCACCTGATTTCACCCCAGGTTTCTAGTGGGGTTCGTGTTACTCGATCTTTAGTATCATATGTACGTTTTGATGATCGTTGTTTGTCCTTTTGTATTTTCTCTTTTGGCCATCGTGTTGTCTGTTCTTCTTCGATATACGGATTCTGATTACTCCTTTGGTATCTTCAAACTCTTCTTGTGCTAAACGTTTGAGAAACCCGAAAGTGCAATCAGGAACGGACAATAAACAGACAAAGGCTGCATTGGTCACATGACATAAAACGATGACCAGCAAAACAAATGGCGCAACACCGAAAACGAAAAAGATGAGCAAGTACCAACACGGACCCCATCAAAAACCGGTGATCAACAAATGTACTCTCGAAGTGTAAGCATTTCCCGTGCCTTACATGACTTAGTTGACCGCTATGGAATATCAGCGTCACAAATGACCACGGATATGTTCCACTTGTCGTAAATATTTCACGGTCCTTTCTTCATTCACGACTTATCACAGGGTTTGTAACTAGATAAACACGACGGGTACAACTAATGGAGCAGGAACTGCTTACCCTTCCGTAGTACCTGAGTTCACCCCTGGTTTGTAGTGGCGTTTGTGTTATTCGATCTTTAGTTTTATATGTATGTTTTGTTGATCGTTGTTTGTCCTTTTGTCCTTTTTCTTTTTGCCATTGTGTTGTCTGTTCTTCTTCGATATACGGATTCTGGTTGCCCCTTTGGTATCTTCAAACTCTTCTTACAAGATACCCACCGTGTTACTTATTGTAACGTCTTGTCAGGGAAAATTTGCGTTTCAGAATCACCCATATAGAACCCAATTGGCTTTAAGAAACAATCCCTTACACAATCTGATATTGTATTCAAGCGATTGTTATAATCACGTTTCAATGTTAATCAGCTCATATTAATTTGCTTGGGTGTGTACATGACAGTCTGTATCAACATCCCTTGTATAACAGACAGGTAAAATTCCAAGCTCTTGTTCAACATTGAAAAAACATTACAAAAACATTCTAAATAAAGAAACACAAACATGTGTTTATTCACCGTGATATGTCAATGATTGTGAAAACAGAAATGTGATTTAATGTTAACAGGTTCAATACATGACAAGATCGTGAAGACTTAAGATCACCGTAGCTAATTACACAACAAGTAATACATGTTAAAATTGAACATACATTACTTGTCCGAGTTTCAACAAATCAATGCAAAGTGCATTCGTACAAATATATGTAGTACAATGGGAAAATAATAAAAATACAAGCTTTAAAATGTTAGTGGATGATGAATCTTAGGGGTTATGGTGTTTAACGCCACTTTCAACAATATATCAGTTATAACGTGGTGCTTATATTTATTGGTGGAGGAGAGAAAACCATCGATCTATCGCAAGTCACTGACAACCTTAATCATCCAATGGTGTACTTAACTGGTGATAGGCATTGATTGCAAAGGTAATTGTAAATCCAACTACAATACGGTCACGATCACGACGACTGTTTAACACTCGTCGAATGCGTAAGGACATCTAAGCTTATGCACTCTATATTCCCTCCAATTACACGAAGAGATGCTCTAGCTCAGTCAAAATCTTCCTTCCAATAGCATGAAAAGAGGCTAGTTCAGTAAAGAAATGTCCTGCTTATAGCACGAAGATATACTAGTTCAGTTAGGAACTTCCTCCGGATAGCACGAATATAGGTTAGTTCAGTCAAAATATTTCTTTTAATAGTACGACGAGAGGCTAGTTCAGTCAAGAACTACTTCCGAACTGCACGAAGAGGGGTTAATTTAGTCAAAAACTTCCTCCTAATTGCCCGAACAGAGTATAAATCAGTCAAAAACTTATTCTCAATGGCACAAAGATAAGGTAATTCAGTCAGAAATTTCCTCCCGATGGCTAGAGGAGAGGCTAGGTCAGTCATATTTGTTCCCAACATGACGAAGAGAGGCTAGATCAGTCATATTTTTTTCCCAACATGACGAAGAGAGGCTAGGTCAGTCATATTTTTTCCCAACATCACGAAAAGAGGCTAGGTCAGTCATATTTTTTCCCAACATCACGAAAAGAGGCTAGTTCAGTCAAAGACTTGAAATGAGTGTGTTATTTTGTCATTCTCTTGCATCGCAATTACAACTGAAGGACAGGTTATTTCAGTGACTTGACAATAAGCGCTGTTATTCCTACAGAGTTATCGTTCCTTCCAGTCCCTCATTAAAGAACTACAACTAAGTGATTTGCTACATACGCCACTGTATGCATTCAGAAATATCTGGCACTGATTATATGCAGAAAACAAGGATAAGCACACGATGACAAACACAATTGTTTGAATGACAGTTTTTAATATTGCCATGCATTATATACACGATGGAGTCAAAACTGCACATTCAGCATCTTTTACTGCAGCAAAGGTTAAGATTCACATCTTCACTCTGCATTTCCGGTTTGCATGTAAATTTGAATAATAACGATAAAACATTTATCGCTTTTACCTCTTGTTGCAATTTGAACAAGATGATTTTGTAATTAAAAATGCATAACTTCCTCATTTTAATAACCACATCAATTGAAAAACACAATTAAAGCAATATTAATGTTAATATTTTATGGCGACCTTGTAATTTTCACACGAACATGCATGACATGATAAATGTGTAACATTGCACATTGGTGCATTAAATATGTCAGTATGGCTGTAGCTGTCTTAATTACAAAGTGTTACATTAGCTAGAAACGCGAATAACTGAGATAGTATGGGTCAATATGTCACACGGAACAGTGTTTCTTGAACTTAAGGAAATAATTATAAATTCTAAAGGTCATGGACGTGTTTTTTTCTGACGATTTTAGTGTAGCATGTTAATTGTGTTGTGAGTTACAACATAATCGAAAGAGGCGGGGCATCCAGTTGTTGTACTGAATGTACCTCTTTGTTCATCGCTAAAGACAACATGCTGTAGCTCCTAGCGGGTCAGGGGCTTTCGTGGAGGTGATTTTATGGTGATTGGATATACAACTAACTGTGCAATCAGTGCCTATCACCACTAAAGTTGTGAGTTTGAACCCAGTTCATGGCGAGGTGTACTCGATACAACATTATGTGATAAAGTTCTACAGTAACTTACGACAGGTCGGTGGTTTTCCCGGGTTCTCCGGTTTCTTCCACCAATAACACTGACCGCCACGATATAGCTGAGATATTGTTGAAAGTGGCGTTAAATACCATAACCCCAAAACATCCGTGAATTTATAAAGATATAATCGTTGGTTGCCCAATAAAAGGCAAACATTTCCCACCCAATTCACTTTTTGTGATTTTATATGTGTCAATCAAGCCATTCATCTATAAGCCGAACCAATCGCCAGCTATTCATTTACATTATCTGGTAAGAATTTGAAGGTACCATCAGTGTAAGAAATGGTAGGGTAATGTTGTTCATTTATTTTTTTATCGTATTCATCTGTTTAGCATGTTTAAGCACGGAAGTACAACAGAAATGATAGGACGACATTATCAAAAGAAAGAGATAATAGTTGTGAGTTCGAATCCTGCTCAGGCGGGATGTACTCATACAACATTATGTGATACAATTTGTCAGTGTAAATGTTGTATATTCTGTGACATGGAAGAAACCAAGCCTTTCGTAGCCACTACCATGCACTTACTTAGCGTGCACAAACGCGCTCCTCTGCAAAGAGTATGCAAAGTTGTAAGTCCCAATGTACTTTAAGGCATAGAAATGTAACAGAAAAGTTATATAAGACACATAATTACAATTAGTCCAGATTGATACATGGGCAACTAATTTGTTGTGTAAAATAGGATTGTGCTATACTGCTGCCAATATGATATGTTTGGTGATTTATTGTTTAACGTTCTATGGAAGAACGGTGAAGATATCAGAATCCGTATATCGAAGAAGAACAGACAACACAATGGCCAAAAGAAAAAAATACAATAGGGCAAACAACGCTCTAGAACACATACATATAAAACTAAAGATCCAGTAACACGAACCCCACTAAAAATCGGGGGTGAAATCAGGTGCTCCGGAAAGGTAAGCATGCATACATACATGTTTTTATGTATCCAGGATAGATATTAGCTCAACAACATATACAAATACATGTATATAGAAGCGAGCAGGAATTTGGAGAATTAATTATGGAAGAAACCAAGCCTTTTACAGCGACTGCCATGCACTTAGTTAACGTGCACAATCGTGGTACTGTGCAAACAGTATGCAGTGCGGTCAGGCGTATTATTACCAGACTATCCCACCATCGAGAAGACACCCCTATCCACAAAGTGCGGACGTCCTGCTGCCAATAAGGACACAATAAGCAATTGCAACTGATTGATAAGAAAAGTATGTAAATATCAAATAGATCGTAAATGGAAGAATGAGAGTCAAAGAGAAAGGACAAAAAGACAAAGAAATGATCTACAAAACACCACACAAAAAAAATCTAATAGTTGAGTAACACGAAATCCACAAAAAAAAAATAAAAAAATAACGGGGGTGAATTTCCTGCTCTACTAATGGCCCCCGTCGTTTTTCTCATGTCAGGTATTCGATGGCAAGATATTTATCGTTTTGTAAATATACTAAATCTTTTGTTGACCTGTACATCATGTCGCATATCATCTATATACACTTATTCAAAAGATATTTCTCCATAAATTCTTACATATAATAAACAAAAACAGTTTCTGGATTTTCAACGGCGGGCTTACAATGTTCAATAGTTTGGGGTGAGATGCTGCTGTTCATTTCGTTGATCTTGGTGGTATTGTTGACCACAACGTTTTAACTTTGTTTTCATAATCTCGTCGTCCTACCAAATTTATTTTGTCTGGACCAATTTAAAACCTCTCTCTCTCTCTCTCTCTCTCTCTCTCTCTCTCTCTCTCTCTCTCTCTTCTAGATCTTACTACACTTCAATATATTAACATGATGTAACAATGTAATATTGATATTTCACTTGATAAAAACTAATGTAGAACGTATTGTAAGTAGCTGTAGGTCATTGACCCTGAGATTGTGGACATGACATTTTGGTGTTAGGTGATGATTACATGTATCTCTAAGGAGATTTCTACTGTTACTACATGTAGTTTTGACTATATGATCATTAATAACTTGTCATAATATAATTAATGTCTCTTTACTGTTGGAAAAATTACTCGTTTAAAACTTGTCAAAAATTTCCTTTTGTGATTATTGAAATATTTTGAATTTTATTTTAAATGTAAGGTGTTGTAATTGTGTTTTAATTTTAATTCATACAAGCTAATTAAAATATGTAATATATGTGAATAATACTGTTGCACATATTTATATTTTGTTTCAGATCTGAGAAAGCATTTTTCACAAGGAATCATCACATCGGTGGTGTAGGCGTTCGCGTGCTCGCCTCAAACCTATGTAATTGGTATATGTTGCTTCTCCGCTGTGCAGCATTAAAGCGAGAAAGTAAAAACTGGAATCAGGAAAATATGTCTGAGTGGAGCGACATGTCTACCAGCAGACTGTTGTTTCAGTGAGCTAGCACTATACAAATCCAACTAAGCGTGTTGGTCTAGTACAAAGCGGATATCATTTTCTCACTTTTGAGATAGAGCAGTTCCTGTTTTTGCCGGTGTGAGATTTCCTTTTCTCACTTTTGAGACAGACCAGTTCCTATTTTTAGCGATGTGAGATTGTCTTATCTTGCACTAGTGCAAGACAAAAAAATCACGTGCGTTTTACCGGCAAATACATGCTGTACAGTTTATGTCAACTGCCCCCAGTTCTCCATGCTTCATCAATAAAACCACGATCCTATTACATAAGTATTTTTAAATTAATGTATGTATACTATTCTGCTAGCTAATAATTTAACTATCGTGCACCTTTCATGTTTCACGGTGTATGACTTTCAAGTCAATGTTTGTTTACTTTGAGTAAATAATAGAGTGCTCTCCCTTGTTAGTAACTAACGTACCTCCCTTTGACCAAATTCAAATATTTTTTCACAGCCACAGGTGTAGTGTTGAGTTACATTTATCATATATTTATTAAATACATTGTATTTTATTATGAAATACATTTAAAATACTGCCAAGACACGGATGAATAAATTGAAACAAAATTTGCGGGAAAACGCTCGATCGGGAATGTAAACAAAACAATTAGGTAACAGCTGATAAAAGTGAGAAATAAAATCAAACACCGGCAAAAATCTTACCCTCGGGTGTCGGAGATTTCCCTGTCTTGCACTTTTGCCGGTGTTAGATTCTATATATCTCATTGAAAATTAACTTGTTCTCGCCATGATATAGAAGACAATTGCTGAATTGGCGTTAAACAACAATCACTCACTCACTCACTCACTCACTCACTCACTCACTCACTCAATTACATAAGACAATATCACAAGCGGCCCAACAGTTAATGTCACATGACAGAAATACACATTATAAAAACTATATATATATTTTTTTTATAATCAATCTCATCATAAAAGGAGTCATAAGAACATATTATATACTTATCTTTTTTATCATTTAGATTATGAATAATTTATATAATAATGATGAAAAAAATTGTATAACATAATACATAATTGGTCATATCAAATATTCTGACAATGCACTACCGAAATTGCCGAAGAAATGGATAAGGCACGACGAAAAAAACCCACAATGTATATTGATGGTTAAGTATTAGTTTAGACTGTCGCCTCTATTAAACGAGATATCTATGCAAATAAGTTTATTTTTTTCTTTTTATTTGTATATTTTGAAGGGGAAATGTGTCTCTTATTCATGTCTTTTGTCCTTGTGGACATCGGACAGATTTAATGGAAGATGAAATAAACCGCGGTTAATGTAGAATCACGTGATTTTTATCGTGCGTCTATTTTATTGTTTCATTGATTCATGAAAAATCACAAAATATGATTCTTGCCTATAGGTTTTCTCCTACATTTTCCTAGGGTATGATTATCATTTCAATGCTATCGACTCACGTGTGAAATACATATTAAAATCCAGCTGATGTATGCTATACGTGTATATTGCACGTGCGTGTTTTACACATATCAATTAGATCAGTTTGTTGCAAACTATATCTCATTGTCCCAAATTCGCATACAAATCATGCGCGCTATTTTCACACGAGGATATACTCACACTCATGTCTCGGTAAGGTAAGAGTACATGCTGCATTAAATATATATGCAAGTCGGTATCTATCTATCTATATTGTTGTTAAGGGCCCGGGTGGCTCAATGAGTTAGGTAGTTAGATTACCTAACAACTCATACAAGCCTATCACCAATGCGGCGTGGGTTCGCGCCTGGCTTTGTAAATTACAAAAAGGGTGCACTCGACTCACAACCGCTAGTGATAAAGTTTACCAGTTGCTTGCCCATGGTCGGTTGTTCTCTCTGGGTACTCCGGTTTCTTCCACCACTAAAACTTGTCGCCATGATATAGCTGAATTATTTCCGAAATTTGCGTTAAAACACAAAAACTCAAAATCAAAATCATACATTGTTGTAAAAACTCCATGAAACTAACTAATACCAATCTATATGGTAGTTAAATTCTATTATATGAACACTAACATCAAGGGTACCGTTATCATAGATTATTAAAAAAAATATTACATATATAAAGAGCTTAAGTGTTAGAGTCATGGTGTTGAGGGCCTCTTGCACAATATTTCAGCTATATCGTGGCAGTCAGTTTTATTGGTGGAGGAAACCGAATTTCCCGAGGAAAACCACCGACCTACCGCAAGTCACTGACAAACTTTATCACATACTCTTGTAACGAGTACAGCTGGCCATGAGCGGGATTCGAACTCACAACTTTAGTTGTGATAGGCACTGATTGCTTAGGAAGTGGAAAATTATACTAAGAAGAAGCTTCCTCACACTAATGGTCTTTTACGTACAAGGAGCCATACACGAAGCACTTGGCTAGGATCTCTCATCAAAGCAAGTTATATTTTTTATTGTCCAGCACAAACAGCGGAGGTAATGTACAGCGAAGCGGAGAAACTAGGTCATATTATTACAACCCAGACGCTTCACGGATTTGATAATAAAAAGCCCTAAACGGTTACTAAACTTAACAATATAACACCAATTTTCTTTTAATCAGATGAATCAAACTGTTTCCTTTGATTACAATGACAATGAAAAGAAGGGGCCCGGGTGGTTCAATGAGTTAGGTAGTTGGATTACTTAACAACTCATACAAGCCTATCACCAATACGGCGTGGGTTCGCGCCCGGCTTTGTAAATTACAAAAAGGGTGCACTCGACTCGTAGCAGCAACTGATAAAGTTTACCAGTTGCTTGCCCATGGTCGGTGGTTCTTTCTGGGTACTCCGGCTCCTTCCAGCACTAAAACTGGTCCCATGATATTGTTGAAATATGTCTGAAAGTGGCGTTAAACACCAAAAATCAAATCAAATCAAATCAATGAAAAGAAAGTGATAGTTAGCAATTTCATCAATATCAACAAAACAAACAATCATATCTGACATCAACTCATTGAACACGAAAATAGAACAAAACATGACTTTGGAAATGCAGATTATGATTTGTGACAGGTGCAAAAATGTGGCGGGGCAAAACCGGTAAACTTAACATCAATAACCCGTATTAATCAATTAGCATTGACAATTACAATTATGATACAATATGGTCACGTGATGACAAACATGTAAGTACATACATGTATTACGTATGTGACATAAATAATTTGCATAGAATTTACATTTTTGCTCTATTTATAGTTTATGCCTGTTAAGTAATTATTATAATGTACATTTGTGGTATGACCCAATTATTTCTAACAAGGTCAATATGTCTCTGTGAAGATAATTAAAAATCGTACATTATGATAATTCTTACAGTATTAACAAAAATATACATATAATAGTATGTAACTTCCTCCTTTGTTAGGAGTACTATTAATTGTAGCAGATGACTGCGGTCATTTATTAATCATAAAATTAACACGTATTACATGTATTAACATGGACAAGACAATGACCGGGATAATATTTTTGTTGTATTCCCATAAAACAGTTTTTAGCTCTTTATATAGGTACATCGTAATATTAAATTACGTATATTTATTTAGGAAGAATACCGTAGAAGATGGTCAGTCTGGAAAACAAACAACTGTATTGCATTTCTTTTTATAAGTTGTATTGATATAGGAAGAATACTGTAGAAGATGGTCAGCCTGGAAAACAAACAATTGTATGGCATTTTATATTAATTGCAACTGTTAATACAACTGTTTTCCGAGTTAAACGTATAAACACGAGAACTCGTCAAACCGTGGTATAAATGATTTCTTCTTCTTTTTCTTCTTTACATTTCTAGCCATCCTTCACTACTGAAGATTATTGGCCGAGCGCCGTATCAAATTTAGTTATACACAAAGTTTAACATATATACAATAAATCAAAGGTTAAAACTATATACATTTGATAACTACTATGAGTATGAGTGATTATGATGTGAAAATTGGAATCAAGGCAGATACTGGGATCATGCTCTTGAAACCGTCAACTGTGTCTGCAGTGGTAAATGTTGTAGGCAGTTGATTCCAAAGTGTGATAGACCTGGGGAAGAATGAGTATTTGTAGCAGTCTTTTGATGTCTGTATGTGCCTGAATGAATTTGGATTTGTGTGTCTGGTTCTGGTGTCAACTGGAATTAATAGATTTGAATATGGTATGGCAACTAAATGGTGTATGACTTTGTAAAAGAATATGAGTCTGTACCTTATGCGGCGCACCTCATGTGGGGCCCAATTCAAGTCAGACATCATATCTGTTACAGAACTTGTATTGTGGTACCTGTTACTGACATAGCGGGCCGCTCTCCGTTGAATTTTTTCAATTTGAAGTTTTTGCTGTTGTGTGTGTGGTTCCCAAATGGTGTTACAATATTCCAATTTCGGTCGGACTAAAGCTTTGAATGCATGTTCTTTGATGGCTGGTGAATGTACTTTTAAATTTCTTTTAATGAATCCTAGTGACTGATTAGCTTTAGCTGTCATGGTGTTGATATGTTTGTCCCACTTTAAGTTATTCTGAATGGTAATGCCTAAATATTTTGCAGAGTCAACTTTCTCTAGTGTGTGCCCGTGCAGTTGGTATGTATGCGATATTGTTTTCCGCTTTTGTGTTGCACTTAATACTGTACATTTGTCTGGGTGGAAGTGTATGAGCCAGTCTTGTTCCCATTGACCTGCAGCATCAAGATCTTGTTGGAGTTTTATTGCATCTTCTTTGTTTTTTATTTGTTTGTATATGATGCTGTCATCTGCAAATAAACGGAGAGTGCTGTGTTGGATGTATTCTGCTAGATCGTTGATGAATATGAGAAATAATATAGGGCCAAGTACTGTTCCTTGAGGGACACCAGATGTTACAGGTATTTTGTTAGATGTTTCTCCCTCAAGGATAACCGTTTGTGTTCTGTCTGTAAGAAAGTCTTTTATCCAGTGAAAAGCATTGCAGTTTATACCATAATAGCTGATTTTGTACATGAGATGTTTATGTGACACTTTGTCGAAAGCCTTAGCGAAGTCCATTATTATGAGGTCAGTTTGGGTGTTTTTATCTGATGATTTGGTCAGGTCTTGAATGAATGATACTAGTTGTTTTTCGCAAGAACGGGATGATCTGAACCCGTGCTGAAGATCGTATAATATATTATTGTATTCTAGATGTTTCATGATACTGCTTGCTACAACATGTTCTAAAAGTTTGCAGCTGATACATGTGAGTGAGATCGGTCTATAATTTATAGGGTTGTTTTTATCACCTTTTTTAAATGCAGGACAGACACTAGCATATCTCCAGTCATCTGGAATTTTACCGGTTTTGAGTGACAAACTAAATAATGTAGTTAAAATAGGTGCTATTTGTGTACTGCACTCTTTAAGTATTCTGCCATGTATATTATCTGGTCCAGATGCTTTGGGGATATTTATATTTTGTAACAACTTATTAATTCCATTTTCAGTGATGTTAATATCAGGCATTTGTTGATGTTGACTCTGCCCTTTGTTTGGTACTGGGTCATCAGTTGCTGGTGTAAATGCCTTTTGAAACTGTTAAGAATGTTTGCTTTAGTTTTAGTGTCAGAATGTAATTTACCATTTTGTCGTAATGTTGCTATGTTTGAACTTTCAGATTTTTGTCTCTTTATGTAAGAAAATAGATTTTTTGGAAACTTTGAAGATGTTGGTGTTTTGTCATCGTCAACTGGTATATTACATATCATTTGTTCTATGTACTGCCAATATGCTGTTCTCTGTTCTTTTTGTATGTTCGCTTTCATTTGTTTAAGTTTAGAATCTTTACACTTGCCTCTACGTTTTAATTTTTTATATTTCTTTTTGTATTTTGACATTTTTGTTTTTATTTCATTAGTTATCCATGGAAGGTTCTTTTGATGTTTAAGCATTTTCTGAGGGATGTTTTCTGTCACTGATCGGTGTATTTCATTTTTTAGTAAGTTCCAGATTGTGTTGACATCAGAGTCTGAATATTTATCTTTTATTTCTTTTTCTAAGTTACCCAAGTCCTTGTTTATATTTTTCCAATTTGCTTTTGAGTATTTAAATATTTTTCTTGGTTTTGGTTGGCATCTTCTTAAAGAAGTTATACATTCTATATAAACAATGTCATGGTCAGCAATGGGAGGCAATGTTTCTACTTTGTTTACTGTTGCTGGATAGTTTGTTAAAATAAGATCTAATGTTTTGTCTTGGCGTGTTGTTTTATTAACTACTTGAGTAAGCGAATTGTCATTTATTTTATCTAAAAACTGTTGGTGTTGTTTTTGATTTGGTTTTCCTGGGAATACACTTAAGGTTTCCCAATCCATATGACCAAGGTTAAAATCTCCTCCAACAATAATGACTGATTTTGAGCTAGGGTTGATTCTACTGAGTGACTGACTCAAAGGTTCAAGAGAAATATCATCATCTGGATGTGGCCTATAATACGCACATATTTGACATTTTCTTGCATTTGATATTGTCAGTTCAGCCCAGACCATTTCACAGTTTGTTTTCAGTTCCTTTGCTTCATTTGAAAGGAATTCATTTGTCACAGCTATAAGTACACCACCATGACTCTGATCTTGTTTGTTTGGTGGTCTATCGGTCCTGTTAACAGTATACTGATCTTGTGGGAAGTATTCATATGAGGATATTGTTGGATCTAACCAGGTTTCTGTACCAATTATAACATCAGGTTTTGTTGTGTCTAATAATATGTCTAGTTCTGGTTTTTTGTTTTAATAGATTGAAAATTTATATTTACAATTTTTAATGGTCTCTGTATTCTATTTTTTACTTTGATTTCTGATCTACCTTCATTTGCCTGGTTTGCAATAGGTGAGGAACAAGCATGTGGCATTCCTGGACTATCAATTTCACTCAGAGCATGGTATGTGTTGTTTGTTGAAAAAGAAGACAACTCAGTTTGGTAAAAGAATGAGCTACCAAAATTTGGCAGTCCACACTTTATACAGTTCCATGATAAATTACTGATATCCATTAGATTGTACATTGTGGTGTCCATACCACCTTGGCAGTCAGTATGGTACCAGGTTTTACATGTATCACATTCAAGGGCTTTACACCTCCAATTGACGTTTTTACCACAGGAACCACAAGGCCACCTGGGTGATCTCGGTCCTGGGTTGAGTTATACTTGCCCACTTAATAATAGTTTGATAATAAGATGTTGGTTCTTCATTGTGGGTCTAAAAGTTTTGTTTAGGCATTTTACTTTGGAAGAATGATAAAACCAATAGTATAAACAAACATTATGGTTAGTATACTGATATGACTGGTAGGAAAACAAATAAGCTAAATGGTCATGTGGGCATTTGATCTCTGCATGTACAATATTTTGTGATACATTTTCAATCTGTGTTAAGTTCTTACACACAGCTAATATGATGAATACTATGACTAATATGTTCATGGTTTCCAAATGATAAATATTTATTGGTTTGTTAGTAATGAAATGATAAGACAACACATTGACAAGTACACAAATGTTAGACACAATATGCAGGTTATGAATGGACTCGTGTGCTTCCCACGAGGTAAATGATTGACAAGACAAATGAGCAAATTAATATATGAATAGAAAAGTAAATAAGTAATATTAGTATTAAATAATTTCACCTTGTAGTAATCAATGTCTGAAAACCATGTGTTTTGTTTATACCGGAAGTGGTATTTGTAGGGAGTATCAGCTGTGAAAATTTATACAACTGTTCATAACTCTTATTTTGAAAAATAGTTCACTCTTTTGTGTTGTAGTGTTGACAATAGCTAGTTATCAAATGTTTCCAACCAAAAGTTTATGAAAATGATGCCTTTAAACAGGTATTTCAGAAAAAAATTCTGAGGACAAATTTAGTTCGTGCGGCACCCGGCGCAGGCGCTTACAGGTTATTTGTAACATGAAACAATACACAGACAATAACAGTGCATTGACTTGACATAAAATCGATAGTACGGATGAGGCTTAGAATCGGGGAAAATGCGAGAGTTTCCCGAGCATTTTCCCAGATTCGTGCCGAATACGTATATCGAATTTTATGTCAAGTCAATGCACTGTTATTGTCTTTATACTGCAATCATTAGTGACATTAATGGATATTACTACCAATATTCAAATTATTTAAAAAGTTAGTTACCCCCAAGAGGCCCCAACTGATTTCTAAATGTTATAAACGGTCACTGACCGTTTATCACTTGTAAATATACTGTCAACGCATTTTGACTGCTCAAATAGAACGATTGCAGTATAAAATATAACATCTAGGCCGTTGATTAGTGCACGACTCTCTGAGAGTAATAAAACTACAGTTCATATTTAAAGTGTGCAATATCTCATATCTGCGTGTATTATATCATAGTTCTGTTGCTTACATTCTGATACATAAACCTTAAAAAGATCAAAGGAAAAGAATGCATTCATTTTACAAGAGCTTTGATTGTTTTTAATTATAAGTCACCAATTAAAACATTCAATTTGATAATGTTTGGAGTCTGATTTTGGCAAAGGTTAATATTGAAAGATGTTCTTTAATTTCCAAGATCGGACAATCTAATGGTATATGGGTTTCTTCTCAATATTATGCACTTGTATATTTCAATACTTCGTCAGAATTTAAAATATTTTTTTTTAATTTAAATTTATATGATGAGGGGGGGATTGTAATGTTTAATACCAAGTTCAACAATATTTCAGTTATTTTGTGGGGGTCAGTTTTATTATTGGAGGAAACCAGAGTACCCCCCAAAAAAACCCACTGACTTGTCGCAAGTTACTGGCGAACTTGATCACATATACAATCATGAATGATTGAGTGATGTTTGTGCGCTAACTTTAGCAGTGTTTCATCTATTCTTGATAGGGGACCCGAGTGGCTCAATGAGTTAGGTGTACTCGACTCGCAGCCGCAAGTGATAAAGTTTACCAGTTGCTTGCCCATGGTCGGTGGTTCTCTTCGGGTACTCCGGATTCCTCCGCCACTAAAACTGGTCGCCATGATATAGCTGAAATATTGTTAAAAGTGGCGTTAAAACACCAAAAATTAAAAATCAATCACATCTATACTTTATAAAATCAAATCTGTACATGAATGGTCATTGAATGCATACATTTCCAATGGTTTTTTTCTATATATGAATCAGAAATCTAAGATAACCGCCACCGTTGGGCAACGTTTAACTTAGGATAATTGGAACTTTATTTAACACTATCTCAATTCAGGACACAATTTACCATAAGAAATTAATATTGTACAACATACAGTTTAACAAAGAACTATATGGGTAAAGAACGAACAATTGTCCTCCACGGAAACTAAATAAATAGTAGGGAAAATCAAAGGGGCATTCATGAATAGACAGTTCAGAGACATAGACCACATGACCACATTGATCACAAGACACAGGACGAAGACAGAAGCCTGTTTGAAATTCAAGCTGCACACAAATAAGCATATGTAATAATAAAAGTCTCTGGTTTTTATTCCATTTATCTCTGAAAACTAGCACCGATTTCTGTTTTTATCATATTTGAATATAAATCTCATTAATCACCAGGAACAATAACTCACGTTATCATCATCATTCGTCATATTTGAAACTTTTCCCTTTAAAAGATTGATACAATGAATTATTAACCAAAATTTGTGTTTTATCATATATCTTTAGAAAAAGAAAAAAAAACACCAAGAAAGAAAAACAGAGTCATTAATGTAAATTATATAATGTATTATTAAATTCTTAGACAACATTGAATGTTGTATTATGTAATATGAAAAAAGCCCAAAATAAAAAGAAAACACATTAATAATATGTTGACAAGGCAACAATGATTCCAGTTACAACCTCAATACCGTTTTATGGTACAAACAACCTATTGGCATAAGTGACCATTGCAGAGTTTGGCTATTCTGTTTAGGATCATTGCAGAGTTTGGCTATTCTGTTTAGGATCATTGCAGAGTTTGGCTATTCTGTTTAGGACCATTGCAGAGTTTGGCTATTCTGTTTATAAGTGACCATTGCAGAGTTTGGCTATTCTGTTTAGGACCATTGCAGAGTTTGGCTATTCTGTTTAGGACCATTACAGAGTTTGACTATTCTGTTTAGGACCATTGCTTACTCTGTTATCAATTAAAACAAAATGATATGGCTTTCAAGTAATATTTTAGCTTTGAGCGTATCTGGTATGAAAATTATTCCGCAACACGTTGTGCGCACTAAATTGGATATCTACGTTTTATTATATACAAAAAAAGCAAAACAAGCGACCGTAAAGTACCAACAATGACAATGTCAAAATATGCACACACAAAAAAAAAAAAAATAATAAAAAAAAAAAAAAACTAAATAAAAATAAACAACCAGCAATTCCAGGGCACGAAGCAAAATGAAATAATATTAGTAGACGTTAAATATCAAATAAAGTTACGGTATTCGGAGGTGATATTCACTGCTAATGGATTATTAGTCTCCGGCTCGTAGCCATTGGCTGTTGGCAATCCTCGTTAAACAAATAAAGAATTAAAATTATTAGTCTCCGATGATACCATTCCTTAGTAGTAAGTACTTGGGCACCGATATTGCTTATTATATATATACATATATCTTGTTTACATTTCCTAAATAATGCATTTAAAACGAAGATACATCTCCTTCAGACATAGGTAACCATGGTAACCATGGACGCATTTTGTTATTCTATGTCGGTTGTTTGGTTTATATGCATCCACAGATTTTATCGTTAAATTATTTGGCTTTTAAATATTTTGACTATGAGCGAACTTGATGAAGGGTATTCCAGAGACTGGACCTGCACATTAAATTCTCGATTTTTTTTCTTCAGAAATTTGTCAGTTATCGCGACTATCAGACTTATTGGGCGAGTGCGTGAATCATTGTTGCTTAGCCAACTCAACAATTTTTTTTATTTTTTTTTTCTCAATCGGTTCATTTTGAATGAGATGACGAAGAGGTCAGCTTTGTACTAGACCAACACGCTTAGTTGTATTTTGATAGTGCTAGCTCACTGAAACAATAGTCCGCTAATAGGCATTTCATTCCACTCGGACACATTGTCCTAATTCCGAGCCATATAGTCTTTGTTCTTTCTTCTTAATGCAGTGCGCTTAGCGAAAAAGCAACAAATTCCAAATATATAGTCTTTGGTTTGACCCCATCGGGACTCGAACCTACGATTTACCACACTCGAGGCGAGCACATTAACCATTAAGCCACCGATGCGGTTCCAATCTTATTGGTGGAGTAAAGTTCAGTCAAATGTTTAGAACTGAAAGGTGAAACACCCGTCAAAGGGTAGATACCCAGATATTTTAACTATGAGGGTGGACAATGGGGATGAAATACAGGAAATTGTGTTAGGATTGCGGTCAGAATTCAACCGCATTAACACGTGTGCAATGCAGGCCCTACATATCAAATATAATGACAGAATGGACCAAATACAGTCAAATATGTATATATATATATATATCTACAGCACTGAAGGGAATCTGAAAATGTACTCTTATTATTATTATGTGAGTTTTACGCCCGACTCACCTTGTCAGGTATTGCGGACAGATTTGTCTTCTTTTTGCAAGCCTTTCACTTGCTGTTTACATCCCGTTGTTGTGTGGGTGTCAGTTGTCTATCACCAAGGTCTGTTTCTGTGGTATACTCTAGGTAGCGATCTAGTAATGCTGGGTCGTCCGGGTCGAATGACACTGAGAAGGACACCGATCCGTCTTCAAATTCTGTCTTATATGTTAATTTACCTCTGATGTACCTTTAATGAGAAGTTGCTGTTTATGTACAGGTACAAATTATTCATTAAATGGAGACAATGATTTGTCATCTACAGTTTCCCTTTATGGTTATGGTGTTTAACGCCACTTTCATCAATATTTCAGTTATGTCGTGATGGTCAGTTTTATTGGTGGAGAAAACCGGCGTGTCGCAAGTCACAGTAACCCTTTAAGGTCGGTTTATCAACATGGCGATTATAAAAAACATTCTTCTGAACATTTTAATAAATATAAACATCTCATGAATGTATTTTTTTTGCAATGAAAACCAAAACATTTTTAGAAAAACAAAACTTGTAAAATTGATAAATTACCTAAAAATAATATCACAAAAATCTGACATAACTGTGTATGTCTCTATGACCTATAACAATAATAGTTCAGTCAAACGATTAGTCTTAAGACCATAAACGTAACTAAAAGATGTAAAGTGATACATCGACGAAAAACATTCTTAACAGTTTAATAACGGACGCGCCAATTACAACTTTAACGGCGTAAAGTACATTTAATGGATATCGAAGTGCTTTTCTCCCATTCTTGTGTTCAACCAGTTGGCTAATGTTTCGTAATATGTTTAATGAGCTCGATGGTGAAATTTTTGCGTGATAATTTCCGCCAATTTCCATTCGACGTCATTAACGTCGGAACTTAGCAATTTAAATATATTTTTGACGTAATGCTCAAAGGAAAAACAGATTATCTTTCTACTACCAGTGAATTACGATGTTTCTCCTGTTAGATTTAAAATTTTAAATCTCTCACTAAGAACGATCCTTCACATGTGAAAATGTAACTATCTCGAATGGCGAAATGGTTTGATTTTTTTGTTTTTTGTGTTTTAACGCCACGTTCAGCAATATTTCAGCTATATCATGGCGACCAGTTTTAGTGGTGGAGGAAGTCGGAGTACCCGGAGAGAACCACCGACCCTGGGCAAGCAACTGATACACTTTATCACTTGCAACTGCGAGTCGAGTGCACCCTTTTTTGTAATTTACAAAGCCGGGCGCGAACCCACGCCGTCTTGGTGATAGGCTTGTATGAGCTGTTAGATCCAACGACCTAACTAATTGAGCCAACCAGGTCCCCAAATGGCGAAATGTCGTAATCCTTTGGTCGCACAACGAAAATCTATGTATGTTAACGTTGTTAGTCCATTAAGTATAACAGTGCTCTGATCATCTGCAAAACTATATTTTAATTGCTGACACCTTTCACAACACTGACCAATAATATACACAACTTCCAAAGCAAAAGCGAAGCAAAAACATAAACAGAAAATACGAGTGAAAACAAAAATATTAAACAAACAAAACAGCTAAAAAATTAAAACAAAGTAAAAAATTCAAATAAAAATTGGGGCCCTTCCGCATAAAAAAAAAAAAAATAAATGTAATAAAAACAGCTCCACACGCCGAAGAATCATGAATTCACTCTCATGGGTTATATGCATTTTTCACATATAACATCTATGATGTTAAAAAATATCACGTTCCTTATAATAACTCTGTTCGCCCAGATAAAAGTGAAAAGCAGTTGGATGACTGCCTCATTTCACTAAGAGGGGATGTTTGGGCACATTAAGCTATTTTAACACCGCCACGTTTTACTGAAGTGCCTGCAATTTGACTGGAAAGTGGGCGGTCGTGTATTTGTGTGTCAGGGGTATCGATTTTGTTTCTTTCTACAATTTTGATATTTGATTTTTGAATTGTTCTAACAGTGTGATAGTTTTTTTTTTCTCTCATTTGCATCACAATTGATCATAGAGTTTATGCATTTGACATACAATTTGTAGCTATTAGTTATGTAGATGTATGTACCACAACTGTTCCCTGTTTACCATGAACTGTTGTATTCCACATAAACAAATCGTATTAATCACTCGAGTTTACACTAACCCCTCCCCCCCCCAAAAAAAAACCCAACAAAAACAAAATAAAAAAATGTTTCTAAAAAAATCGGTTATTTTTTTTTCTACAGGGTTGCATTGAAAGGTTGTTGTTTTTGTCGGTATTTGTAGAATTACTGACCATTGCTGTTTCCACTTTTGTTTGGCATGATTTTGTTTGTCATTTGTATGACTGTTCGTCAATGTAATATATCCAGAGAAGTTCACGGATGTTGTAAAGATTGCTAAGTTTATTTTGTTTACAAATTAGTTATCAACTTTATGACATTATGTTGTTATTTTAAGTTAATATGGCGATATTATCTGGAAAAAATTAGTCAATTTAACCACAAATATAAGTAATAATCATGTAATTATTAACAATTTACAATATTTAATATCTTAATAATAAATAAACAATTTGAGGGGGAATGTAATGTACGAACATGCTAGTGTGGTTTACAATGACACCGTCTAGGACATGTTAAATAATAGCTTACACATATGTTAATACAAAGCAATGCATCCATTAGGCTTTTTGTTTGCTTGTTTGATTGATGGTGTTTAACATTGAACAATATTTCAGTTATATCATGGCGGTCATTTTTATTGGTGGAGAAAACCACCATACTGTCGCAAGTCACTGACAAACGTTATATGATAGTGTTGTACACCTCGTCCTGGTCGAGATTCGAACTCACAACAGCAATGGTGATAGAAATTGATTGCATAGGTATTTGCAAATCCAACTACCATGCAATCACAGCCACGACGGATCCCATCAATTAGGAAAATACGTCAAAAATCACAATCTCAATAAATCAAAAAATTTTAAGTAAATACAAACGTATATATCTTACTTAGTGCGTCATATGCTTTTATGGATAACCATCATAATGATTCATCAAGGCTGAATGATGGAAAGGCCAAACAATATGAAAATCTTTGAAACTAGAAACCAAATGGCCTATGCAACAAATCATATGAAAAAAAAAAAACAAAAAAAAACAACCCAACACCGAGCGACTTTTTTTTCTTTATTACAAAAAACAGATATATTCTTATGCTGATTATGGTAAGCATGAAGATATATCCTATTACTTGGGAATGAACACACAATTTCTCGATTACTTTGATCTTACCGAATATCATACAGTATTTATTTCCTTATTTAAATCATATCTGTTCTCTTATGGTAGCTGGAATTATTCCTACTGATTCGGTAGGAGCGCCACCACGAAAAAATTGAGTTCAATATATGTCCTTAAAGTGGTATTCCCAATATAATTATCAGTGGTGATTTTAGCCAGTTACTTCTCATTTGATCACATATACTATTGAGAATGGCGTAACATAACAATAACACTGACGGGCCGTCGAGGTCGTGGTCATATGGTAGTTGGATGTATTGCCACCTCTCCAACCAGTGTCTTATCACCATGAAAGTTGTGAATTCGAATATCCCACACGACGAGGCGTACTCGATAAAACATAATGTTATTAAGTTTGTCAGTGACGTGCGATAGATACTCCGGTTTCCTCTACCATAAAACTTACCATCACGATATGCTGAAATATTGTTGAAAGTGACGTTAAGCACCATATGCCTATCCGAATAACACTGATCTTGTCTTTAAGCACTATTGTTTATCCATTTTGTCGTGGTAATAAAAAAAACAAACAAACAAACAAACAAACAAAAAATACCACACATCAGAACAGTATACAGAAGCAAAATCAATACCACTAATATACATCAACATCACTGCGTACTTACTTCAGCACTTCGGTATTTCAGACATTTCAATCAACCTTTGAACCGTAATGAAAGCGGGAGGTTTGGCGCCGTAAAATCTTAATCAACCCACCATTTCTATGGAAATGCCTGTACCGAGTCAGTGTCATTACGGTTTTCACAGTTTTCCGGTTGTTGACTGATTTTGTCTGTTGATATACTTATGAGTTTTGACTTTCCCTTTGGAAGATGTTTCGGAGTTCGGTTATTTTGTTATTACCCTTATTTATTAAATATTTTTTAGATCCAAATCCTTCCATCATAGAGATATGATGCGGTAATAAAAGTGTTTTCTACACGTGAGTAAATTGCCAAACCTGACATATAATGAGTGAGTAGCGTTAATGTGAAGAATGCCGAGTGTTAAATTTTAATTCAATAGAATATACTTCACCATGTACTCTCAACATCAACATGTTAGAAAGCCAATTAAAAGACAATGTATATTTGAATAATATATATTATTATACTTCGTGTAAGTTTCTGTAGTGATATTTCGTACTGTAATATTTTGGCATATTACCTGGACAATTAGACACTCAGTATAATAATGATATTAATGTGGTTTTGTCCAGGTAATATGCCAAAATATTATCCTGGTCGGGTCGGGTAATATGTCTCTCAGACCTGGGTAATATTTTGACATAATACCTGGACACGACCATATTATTATATAAATAACACATATCAGTGTCAAAGCATTGCCTATCGCACAGATATTACCATAGAGAACTAATAGCTGACCATCAGACAAACCAGGCCTCTATGCACATAGATGTCAAAACAGACACACCAGAAGCCATAAATCGAAGGGCAGACATACATCTAAACAAGACAGGAGGACATACAAAGCACTAGATAGAAAATGATTCAGCAACAAGAGCCCCACTAAAATCAGGTGGAAGGGTGAGTAGTAGCACCCGTGGTGTTACTGTCAGACAACACTAACATCATGAGAGGTTCCGAGAAGAAATAAGGGTAATAACAAAATTACCGAACTCCGAACAATCTTCCGAAGGGAAAGTCAAAACTCATAAGTATATAAACAGACAAAATCAGTCAACAACCGGAAAACTGTAAAAACCGTAATGAACCTGACTTGATACAGGCATTTCCAAAGAAATGGTGGGTTGAATCAGATTTTACGGCGCCAATCCTCCCGCTTTCATTATGGTTCAAAGGTTACGGCTGTCACTATAACAGCATCTATAACAATACTGGAACCAAATAGGTAAAATAGTAGTCAACACAGTACTAAATTCATTGAGGAGGGTGGAACATCTATCGTGAACCATCTCCATCAACAACCACGAATATCAAATGAATTCAAACAGCTTAGATAAAACAAATGGATAGAGGTCCAACTTTTTCATGCAAGTGAAATTAAAGTTTCTGTCCTATTAGCCAATATAAAAAACGAGCAGACAATTGCAATTAACCATTGTCTGAACTATGATATGCATATTTATTTATGTATTAAAATCTGTCATGTGGTTCTCTGTATGGTGCACCGTGCACATAAAAGTCAGACTGGAGAACAAACGAGATATCCAATAAAATTCATTGTTATTGGCACGTGGGCTAAAAAACAACACTTACACTTTTGTCAAGAAACAGCTTTTGTGATCAATTATGTGGTTATTAGGGAAACAAGGATTAATTGCTTAATACTATATTTATTGCACAGATACGTGCCATAGTTTACCATATAACATTGTATGTGTTGAGGGGGAAACCACAATCAGATAAAACAACAACTTCTCCATGTTCTTGTAACACAAGGTGGTAACAAAAGAAATATTCACACAACTCGTTCGTATAAAAAAAAAGCCAATCAAAATCGGAAATGTATTGACTTCAGGATATTTTTTTTCTTAAGAAAATTGTAGTTTTTATATGTAATATATAGGGAAAATTAGTAATTGACGAATATTTTTGACCACAGATTGTATCAATCATCCAGTAATGAATTTTTTTTTAACTTCAATGACAATGCAAATAAAACAGAACAACATTATTTTCTCTTTTAAGTGTTTTCGAGTACATCTACGGGTACCACTAAAGAAGCAAGAACTGTTTACCCTTCCGGAGCACCTGGGTTGCTATTGCTCAATCTTCTGTTTTCTGTTGTCTGTCCTTCTTCGATTTATGGGTTCTGATTACGCCTTTGGTATCGTCAAACTCTTTTCCATGCTATAGGAAGAAAGTACATTTGATCCTACATCCATCGTTCAGCCTTCTATGTTTTTGACATTTCTATCTATTAGCGAAATAAGATTTTAGGTTAATCCACAAAAAAAAAATCTTGCCAAAATTGACCTCTATTTGTCCAAAGAATATTTTGTTGCGGTCATATCTAATTTGCATATTTGATGATGATGTCTGTCGACACGAATTGCATGGCAAACTCAATAGCATTGTATTCTCTTGACGGTCTCTATTTTTTTTTCAAAAGTAAGATTTTCATCTTCCTCAAGAATAGGTAGACTTAGGCTTTCTAATATTTCGACTTTGAGCGCACCTGAAAAAAAAATGTTTTTTTCAAGAAACACATCGTGGGCAGTATTAGACCCAGAGGGCATAATCTACCCAGCAGTCAATACTTCCACACTGATATGGTTTACTAGATTTATTTTTAATCGAAAATTAGAGTTCCTAAATTATGTAATTATTATTAAAACTGAGGCTTTACTCCCTCAATCATAGATAACCTTGGGCGATTTTGTCTCTCCTGTTTAAGCCCATTGGTTTTCTTGCTCAAAAAGACTTTAAATTATTTGGATTGCTAAAATTTAGCTTTGAGCCCACCTGATGAAGGTTATTCCAAAAACGTTGTGTGTGCTCTAAATTTGATACTGACGTATTTATGAGATATCTACATGTCTATTAAACTCTCGAAAAGTTGAAAGATATTATTGTGAAGTAATTCCAAGGATAGATTTAATAAACAGAGATATCAAATTACTTAGATGAGATTTGGGATTCATATATATAATATACGAAATTTTTTCATAATTACTCTGACGAATGTACTATTCAGTGTTTTAGCATCTAATTATACTACATAACATATTAATCCTAGAACAAAATGTTAGCCAATCCAGTAGAATAATAAATATGACATAGTGTCACCATTATGGGATGCAATTCATCCGAAATGCACGTACAACCAATGTATGCCACATTGCAAGAGCGTGGTGAACATTATCTACGGTTTAGAATGTGTTAGTATATATACTAGTATATATACTAGACTAACAAGCCTTTGTTAGAGTTTTATAGTGCTAGCGCACTGGAAAAAAACCATGTGCTTAGACATGTATTATAGGTTAATTATGACACACATCTATTTGTATTAAACAGTAACAAATAAATAAAATAACATGGAAAACAGGCAACATCAATCTTTGCATGCTTGTATCAAGACCAAATGAGAGTTTACAAAAAAAACCTCAACAATTCGTTTTATGACTTGTGTGGACGTAAACAGTAATTTATTATGTTTTTTTTATAAATAAAACAAACAACTTGTGATAACTAAATAATAACTTTTTAGGTAAATACAATGAGGTGTACACAGAAAGTCATCTGTTATGTCTGGCTTCCAATCCCTCTTGTAGGTAACAGTGCACTCGATCTACCATGTAAATAACTCTCCAGTTGTGTGTAGGACGGCTCATGTCTTATTTACGTTATTTGTGTTTGCTTGCGTGTAATGGTGTCCAACATATATTGTGTTTGTGCTTTTTGTTTTGTTTGTCTCGTGTTTTGTGTACTTTATGTTGTCAGTTTTTTTCTGGATTGTACTTTTATGATTGCCCCTTCGGTATTCTCTAGCATTTATTTACATTAGTTTGTACGAACAAAAACAAAGATAAATTTTGAAAGAAAAAACAAGAAAGATTTCATGTTTACATCAAACGATGAAGAAGAGCATACCATAGTGCTTTGCATATCTTTGCTGTTTTTGTGGAGTATGTGTTGCCCATCCTTGTAGTTGTGTTTTTGTGGAGTATGTGTTGCCCATCCTTGTAGTTGTGTTTTTGTGGAGTATGTGTTGCCCATCCTTGTAATTGTGTTTTTGTGGAGTATGTGTTGCCCATCCTTGTAGTTGTGTTTTTGTGGAGTATGTGTTGCCCATCCTTGTAGTTGTGTTTTTGTGGAGTATGTGTTGCCCATCCTTTTNTTGTTTGCGTATAATGGTGTCCAACATATATTGTGTTTGTGCTTTTTGTTTTGTTTGTCTCGTGTTTTGTGTACTTTATGTTGTCAGTTTTTTTCTGGATTGTACTTTTATGATTGCCCCTTCGGTATTCTCTAGCATTTATTTACATTAGTTTGTACGAACAAAAACAAAGATAAATTTTGAAAGAAAAAACAAGAAAGATTTCATGTTTACATCAAACGATGAAGAAGAGCATACCATAGTGTTTTGCATATCTTTGCTGTTTTTGTGGAGTATGTGTTGCTAATCCTTGTAATTGTGTTTTTTGTTTTGTTCGTCTTTGTTCTGTGTCTTGTGCTTAATGTTGCCTGATTCCCTGGATTGTCCCTTTGTATGTCTCCAACGTGTATTTAATACTTGTTTATCTTTGCATCCTTGTGGAGCAGGAGCTGCTTACCCTTCCGGAGCACATGAGTTCACCCCCGGTTTTTAGTAGGGTTCGTGTTACTTGATCTTTAGTTTACATGTACGTTTTGTTGATCGTTGTTTGTCCTTTTGTTCTTTTTCTTTTGGCCATTATGTTGTCTGTTCTTCTTCGATATACAGATTCTGATTACCCCTTTGGTATCTTCAAACTCTTCTTTGTACTATTTCTTTTGGCCGTTGTGTTGTTTGTTCTTCATTGATATACAGAGTCTGATTACTCCTTTGATATCTTCAAACTCTTCTTAGTACTATTTCTTTTGACCATTGTGTTGTCTGTTCTTCTTCGATATACAGATTCTGATTACCCCCTTGGTATCTTCAAACTCTTCTTTGTCCTTTTTCCTTTGACCATTGTGTTGTCTGTTCTTCATTGATATACAGATTCTGATTACCCCTTTGGTATCTTCAAACTCTTCTTATCTCTCTATTGTTATTAAGACTAAAGTTAATCTCCAACATATATAGTTGATTTTTGCCATTATGTTTTTATTTTACTCCGACCTAATATTATTATTATTATTATTATTATTCTACTTTCCATTCGTTTGGCAATCGCGCTAACGGTTATTCCAGAAGCCTGTAGTGTGCACTTACTTAGATACCCTCATTTTATTGTCTTTAACTGCAATTTAAAAAGTAAAACATATTAAAGATACTTCCTTCATTAATGGAATGGAATTTCAAAAATAAGGTTATCGGCAAAGCTACCAGCCCTCTATGAATTCCATTCATTGGTAGATACTTCAACATGTTTTGATTCCATGCATACTAGAAATGCATTGTTGCCTCTTCCGGTTCCGGTGGACAAGGAATGATGTAAGCGGCATAGCATTCTTGCATCTCTTATAGGTGGACGTGCACTGAAGCAGATGAGTTATGTTACATGAATAAAAATGTAAAAATTCAATCTGTAATGTATTACATAGCAAATATATTTGTTGGTATATGAAAAAAAAATCAGACAATAAAACGGTAATATTGATGTGCGGTCTCGATATTTAATTATTTATATTTAAAATAAAGGTGTTTTCTTTGTAAATCAACACACAATTTAAAAAAAAGTAGTGATGGCATTTACAAAAACCGAGACCAATATGTTAATATTTGTTTGTATATATTGTCTGAATTTTCGTATTTGTATCTATTTTTAGAACAAACAATATTACAGTTTGACAGTACTAAACAAGACATCAGCTCGTGTATGCCATTAATAAGGGAGGGCAGGACTATGGTGTTTAACGCCACTTACAACAATATTTCTGCTATATCTCTGCGGTCACTTTTAATAATAAAGGAAACCAGAATACCTGAAGAAAACCACCGACCTGTCATAAGTCGTTGATACACTTTATTACATAATGTTGTATCGAGTACACCTCGCCATGAACGGAATTTAAACTAACAATTTTTTGTGTGATAGGTACTGATTGTACAAGTAGTTGTAAATCCAGGAAACAATGATCATCTACAGTTATTAGCTTGATAAAGCTGAGCTGCTGATGCTAAAGTCGCTCAAGCAAGACTAGGCTGCTCCAAGGTTGCAGTCATCGCTACAAAAATTATACGGTCATCATCACTAACTAGTTGTTTCTCAAATAGCAATGGATCTTTCCCTTTTACATATATTTTTTTCCTTCTTCAATTACCAACACTACTTTTACCGGACATTACTATGAGTTACGCGAAGGGCCTACGGTAAGCTATATAGCTGCTTAATTTTCGCGTTTGTGAGTGGTCCGTTTTTTTGGCTTGCTACGTTTTGAGGTTTTGTTTTGCTTTGTTTTTTTTCTGTTCGTTTCTCTTTTGTGCCCAATGTTGATTGTGTCTCTGGATTACCCATCTTTAATTGCCGATTCCTCTTTTACTGACATTTATGTACCAAATAAGTAGATTATCAACTCTTACATTACTGAACTTAAAAGTCGCCACCGAAGATCAAGCCAAAATACAATGCAAATAGTCTTTGTATGCATTGTGTTTGTTTGCGCATAGTGGTGTTCAACACATATTGTGTATTTTTTTCTTCGTCTTGTGTACCTTATGTTGCCAGTTTCTCCAGATTGTCCCTTTTTGATTGACCCTTCGATTTTCGCTAATGTTTATGCAAGGTCATTGCGGTTTTTGCTCTGTTTGTCATCCTGTGTCTTGATAAATGTATTTTTATACAGTACATTCAACTTTATGTGACACAGCACGTCTATATATCTATATTATGTCATATCAAGCTATTTGTATCCCAATAGTACAATACATATAATGTCTTAGCATCAACAGTTTTTTTTCCATTCACCTAAAAATCTTGACATGTGGTGAAAATATTACCAGATAAGTTATTTATTAGGGAATATTTGGAATGAAATCACAAAACGGAAGTATGGGCGTAGAAGACTAATTTAACATTTTAAAATTTAATCACATTCCGAAAATACAGTCAAATCTGTCCATGCAGTCACCTGTATTAAGAGGTCATCTTTTTTGTCCTGTCATAGAAAATGTCATATGAATTGAACCTCTTGTAAGAGATCAGCTGTCTTATCAGGCCCAAAGGTGACCTCTTAATGCATATTTGACTGCACAATGTCGTCTGTGTCTATGTATCATTGTCCATTCTTGGTTGCTCCTTCGATTTTGCTTAAGAAAAGTTTAAAAACATATCAAAATCGTAAATCGAAGAGCAATAGCCAAAAGAAACAGGACAAAGGGACAAACAATGATCTACAAAACACTAAACAGAAAATGAAATATTGAGCACCACGAACTGCACTAAATCCGGGAGTGAATAAGGGTAATAACACAATTACCGAACACCGAGCTATCTTCCAAAGGTAAAGGCAAAACTCATATGTCAAAAAACAGACAAAATCAGTCAACAACCGGAAAACTGGGAAAACTGCAATGGCCCTGACTCGGTACAGGCATTTCCAGAGAAATGGTTGGTTGCACCAGATTTTACGACGCCAAACCTCCCGCTTCCATTACGGTTAAAAGGTTCCGGTTGAACTCAGGAGCTCCAGAATGTTGAGCAGCTCCTGCTGTGTTATATATTTTGAATTTCCTGTGAGCGTCTTATTTTGTTTTGATATTATTGATGTAATGTAATATTTTTTTAGCGTTACCATCATCAGGCTCACTCAAAGCCAAAATGTTTGACAGAAATAAAAATAACATTCTCTGGAGCAGTGAGGTTTGTTTTAGTGTTTTTGCTTTTGTGGAGTAAAAAGTGGTGTCTAGCTGTATATAAACGAACCAATATTTTATTTTTATTTTGTGATCATATATTACTCCAAAAAGAAGAAAAAAAACCATGACAGAATATTTTTCAGTCCGTGTAGTGTTTTTGTGGTGCTTTGTGGTGTTTTGTAGTAAATAGTCTGACCCATGTTTTGCATTTGGGAACATAAATAATCTTGTCATAAAACATGTTAGAGTAATGTATGCAATAGCGATCTCCGATATCATTATTTGAAATAACTGCAACATTCACAATCAGACATAAAGGACCATTTTTAGTAATTTCTAAGAACTATTCATGCAAATATCTATAATAAATCAAATTATTTGGGATTCCTATCAATTTATATTTGTCTAGAGTAATGCTTATCCCATATGCATTTAGGGCCCGGGTGGCTCAATGAGTCATGTAGTTGGACTATCTAACAACTCATACAAGCCTATCACCAATACCGCGTGGGTTCGCGCCTGGCTTTGTAAATTATAAATAGGGTACTCCCGACTCGCAGCCGCAAGTGATAAAGTTTACCAGTTGCTTGCCTATGGACGATGGTTCTCTCCGGGTACTCCGGATTCTTCCACCACTAAAGCTATTAGCCACGATATAGCTGAAATATTACTGAATGTGGCGTTCAAGACAAAAAAAATCAATAAAAATTACTCAATCCCATATGCATTTTGTTTGTAGCGCATTTGATAACATAATATGTAAGTGAGGAATTGGATCTTCAAAACACCATGACCATAAACCCAACTCGTAAAGCAAAAGAAGAAAAAATGCCTTAATATTTATTCTTTTTATTAACATATTCATTCTCTTCCCATTTAAACATAATAATATATTAGTCGGTATTGCCGTTTATGAAGAAAGAACAATAGAGAATTGACATAGGACAAGTTTGAAGATACTAAAGGCGGAATTAGAAGCCGCAAAACAACGAAGGACAGACAGCACATTGCAGAAGAAAAAGGACAAAACGACCTACAAATAAACGTTAGAGACTACCGAAGGAGCAATCACAAATAGACAATCCAGAGAAACCGGCTACATAGGGCACACAAGACGAAGACAAGCAAAACATAAACACAACACAATATGTGTTGGACACCAATACACGAAACAAACACATAACACGTAAATAAAACATGAGCACTCCTACAAACAATATTACACAGAAATACAAAGATCGAACAACACGAAGCCCACTAAAACATAAGATGACCCGATACAAAACATTATTAGACATTAAAAGATCTTTAGAAGAAAATATCAATCAAACAAATAATTGTAATAAAGTGCTAAGAAGAGATTGGAGATACCAAAGGGGTAATCAGAATCTATAAGTCGACGAAGGACAGACAAACAAAAAAGGGGAAAACAACCATCTACAAAACATTCACATAAAACTAAAGGTCGAGTTACACGAATCGAACTGCACCGTATTTTTTTCCCGCTACCTCACACAATAATATCTAAGATAAAGCTTTTGTACAGACAGATAAGGAAACCAAACATGTTCACTCATAGCAAGAAGAGTTTGAAGATACCAAGGAAGTCATTCCGAATCCGTAAATCGAAGAAGAACAGACAACACAATGGCCAAAAGAAGAGTTTGAAGATACCAAAGGGGTAATCAGAATCCGTATATCGAAGAAGGACAGACAACACAATGGCCAAAAGAAAAAGTACAAAAGGACAAACAACTATCTGCAAAACATATATATAAAACTAAAGATCGAGTAACACCAACCACACTAAAAACTGGGGGTAAACTCGGGTGCTCGGGAAGGGTAAGTAGTTTCTGCTCCACTAGTGGCACCCGTCGTGTTAATCTGGTTACAAACCCGGTAATAAATCATGAATGAGGAAAGGACCGGGAAGTGTTTGCGACAAGTGGAACATATCCGTGGTCATTTGTGACACAGATATTCCATAACGGCCAATCAAGCAACACATATCTAGCCATAGCAAGTTCCTCCGGTGACTTATGTTTACCCTCAATTGTTATTTACTGATACAGATGTCTAACACGATAGCCGATTTTGTTTTGTCTTACGTCTATGCCAATATCAGATGATGTTCCTGTACTTCAGCAATAACATTCACAAGTGGTGCAGGAGCCGCCTACCCTTCCAGAGTGAATGCGATCTTCTCTGGATTGTACTGAGATTCGTGTTACTCAATCTGTTACAGAATGAAATCGCCTCTGGATTTTATTGGGTTTCTTTTTACTCAATCTTTAGCTATCTCGGTTGTGGTGTGTCGACTATATTTTGTATTTTTATCTTTTTTGTCCCTTGTTTTAAAGATTCTGATTATCCATTTGGTATCTTCAAACTTTTCTGAATCATTTGATCCCTCCTAAAAATATGGACATGAAAACATGTGAAATAGTTAATGTTAATATGTGTTATTTATGCTTTCTAAAACATATATGTAAACTAATAAAAACAATAAGGAACATGACCTTTTCATAAGTTCCTATGTAGACATACTGTTAATTTTTATTGATAACGACCATCTCGGGAACATTACCAATATGTACGAAATGTAAGCGTAAACAAAGTTATTTGATGTTCATTCACAAACATCAATTTACACGTGTTATAAAGTGCTAATATATTTATATAGATACTACGTTACATAATTATGTTATTATTTTAAATTTTACATACAATAATGCATGTACAGGTGTTTGCAATTAATGTATACATATAACATACAGATTATTCATGCTTTCTAAGAAGAGTTTGACGATTCCAAAGGGGTAAACAGAATCCGCATATCTGTTCTTGTAATTTACAAAACCGGGCGCGAACCCATGCCGTATTGGTGATACGCTTGTATGAGTTGTTAGATCCAACGACATAACTCATTGAGCCACCGGGGCTCCTGAAGAAAATACTATATTTTTAACATACAATAGCCAAAGCGAAAAGGGACAAAGAGATAAATAATGGTCGACAAAACACTACGATGAATTAATCAAGAAGCACGAACATTTAGTAAAATCAGACATGAGCTCCTGAAAGATTGTGAGTCCAGAGTAGCCATCGTTCTTTAGTAGCATTACAGTTGGGTTTTACAAGTGTTATGCGAAGGGTGCCATACGTGGAACAGCGAATTCTTTCCTGTACTTCTCTTTTATCATCAAACGTTTTTCTTAAGTGAAATCAACATAATATGAGCAAAGCAGCATAACAAAACATATTTGACAGCATTTTATGTAAATAAATACAAATAACTATAAATCAAAACAAAACTATTGATTAATGTTTAAATTAATATTATTAAAATATATAAACATATTTGTCTTATTAAATCCATTAATGAAGATCTTATGTATTTAGCGTTCCTGTCATGAATTAGTAAGAAAATATATGGATATAAATGAACATGAGAGACTATTCAACATTATACTTTGACAGAGTAAAGGAACAGCTTGCAGTAAGAAAGGATATGGATGTAAATGCATATGAGAGACTATTCAATATTCAATTTCTCTCTCTCATTTTGTAAATATTGTATATAGCTGTTTTCGTATTATGTATTTTATTTGATCTTATTGTGAATTATGTTTAATATTTTATAGGTATACCATTGTATCAACAAAGGTTACCAGAAATAAAGATACAGATATACTTAGACATACATTCAAGTAAAGGAACATCGTTTTTATTGCAGTTCGGTCTTTCACAGTCACAGTAAGGGCGTCAACTATGATCAAAACTCATATCTTAAATGAGTGTGAAACGGCCCAAACGGATAAACATTTGAAATAATGTCAAAATATGATTTTTGGAGAAATTTTGATATTTCCAAAATATTTTGAAAATGTCCTACAATTATAAATATACAAAGTTGAAAGTGACGACAATTACTATTTTCTTCTTTTTAATTAAACGCAATAATGTCTGCTAAAAAATAGTCGAAAAATATAAAATAAAAATAAGACTTGTTTGTGTGGGCGTCCGCAGCTATTTTCTATCAAAGGGAATTTATTTGTAAACGTAGTACGAAATTAGAATGTTCAAAATGTTAAAATAAATAAATAAATATACATGTATAATACAACATGGTCATGTCTCAATCGAAATCGTCGAAAAATACAAAATACAAATAGAAATAACACTAGTGTGTGGGGGGAGTCCATGGATATATTCTATCAAGGGGATTTTATTTGTAAAATTTGTGTGAATTTAGAATTTTCTAAATGTTAAAATAAATATAGTTATAATATATAACTCTTAAAAATGACCTTTGTTGTTTTTTTTCTGCCTTCCAGCAATTGTAAGACAGACAAGGCGATTCTTCAATGAGGATAATTTTCTTGACACATATAAATATATCAAGCAAATAAATGATTGAAGGAATAATCACATTGTATGTCAAAAGGTGTTTTTGATCGTCCATCATTTTTACCATAGGGGCACCATTTGGGGGATACGACAATTTATTAAATATTCAAGTTTTAATTGCATAACTGGTATTAAAATCGTGTATTTATGATAACAATGCGTGTCTTTGTACAATTCTTAATAATTCTATGAAATTAACGATATCAAAATTAATCGTATCGAAATACGATGTATGATCTCCCTTTTTGGGTCCTTAGTCATAATTTGAACCGTTGAAGCAGTATTTTTTGTTGGGCGTGGCTTATTTTTAATTGATGTGTGATAAAAGTTACCTATGTTCAAGCTTTTTTGATAGGACACGATAGAAATTAATGACCTAGTATATATAGATATACCTGTAATAATAGTTGCTGTACGAGCCCGTCAATTTATCCTAGGAAAAACTGTGCGCATACTGCCTGTTGGACAGAAAATGCTGCCAGTTATATTATTAGTGTCCATTTTTGGTAAGTTATCTTTTATGGAATAATTAAATATAATTTCTGAACTAAATTTTGAAGAAAAATAAAATAATTTTGGTTGGAGGCATGTGAAAAACATTTGAAAAGAAATAAATAAATAGCAATACATCATTGACATTTTGGCATATGAATACTATGAATATAAATGTATTTCCTATTTCTAATTTGATGTTTGTTTATTTTATTTGAAATTCATCACACACAGATTATAATAAAAGTTTTTTTTTATAACATTTATTGAATGACCGTTCGATATTACTATAAAAATATATGTTTCTTTTTAGTTCATATAAAGGTTTCAATTTATCAACAAAAATGTTGTATTTAATTTTATGACATGTTGCGATCGGAGCAAATGAACTTTAAATATAAACAATAATTTGACAAGCAATGATACAACTATAAATAAATATCTTATATTTTACAGTCGGACATTAATAAATAAGATTAAAAGAACTATGTAATAGTAACACTGGCTTTATGGTGTTTAACAATATTTCATCTATATCATTGTGGTATGATAGAAACAGGCACATGTAGAAATAAAATAAATAATTAAATACTTTGTAAAATAATGTTTTGCTTTCTTTAATTTCAGCGGTGGGATGTCTTGGCGGTGAGTTATTCATAATTTATTTTCACATATAAATCACACATTTACACTACACAAAAAATATCCAACACAAAACAGTAAATGTAATGATTCGAATTGATTTGAAACTATGTATGAAATACACAATAATAATAATTAGAGATTGAATACAAAGCAAATATAAAGATTATACATATCGGAAAGGCCAAACAAGCGATGAAAACTATTTGCGATTCGTCTTTTTCGCCATTTGTTTGTAGGAGGACTCGTGTCTTGTCTACATTGTTTGTGTTTGTTTACGTGTGGTGGTGTCCAACACATATTATGTTGTGTTTTTTGTTTGGTTTTCGTCGTCATGTGAACCGTTTTGCCGGTTTCTCTGGATTGTCCGTTTTTGATTATCCCTTCGGTTTTCTCTAGCGATTATTTCTGATATGCTAATCATTGATTCGGGTAGAGATTGATCTTTGTTGTAGCATTTTTGCATAACAACATTTAAAAAAACAACAACATATAAATGATCAAAGAGAGAAAACCAACAGTTGACCAACGTAACACATTCTGTAGAGACACGTTGCTTGAAAACCAGTATCATCACCACATGATGCTTAGTGTAAATATTGAACTGGTATCCTTAATTAAATCATATTATAAGTCGATGAGTAAAAACCTAGATTTGAATTCACGAAGCGAATATATGTCGGAGTTAATTAATAATCAAACTATTCCAAGTTTAAGTTAAAACACAGATTTAAATAGAATAAAAACTAAAAATTCCTGAAGGTAATCAAAGATTGTTTCCAATGATATATCCCAAAATAAGGCCATCCAGTGTATGTTGATAATGGTATATAAAGTGACAGCTACGGTTCTTATTTTCACTTTTTTAATATAGCTACTATAAACAATAGTAGCATATTCGGTTCGTCTTGAACTCCAGTTGTTTGTAGGAGGTCTCATGTCTTACTATGTTATTTGTGTTTGTTTGGACATAGTGGTGTCCAACACTTATAGTGCTGAGCCTTTGTTTTCCTTCGTCTTATGTATCCCATGTTGCCAGTTTCTCTGGATTGTCCAATTTGGACTACCCCTTTTGTTATTCTCTAACGTTTATTTTCCAATGATATATCCCAAAATAACGCTATCTAGCGCTTGTTAATCAACAATAGTAGCATATTCAGTTCGTCTTTACCTCCAGTTGTTTGTAGGAGGACTCATCTCTTATTTACGTTATTTGTATTGGTTTCCAAATAGTGGTGTCCAGCAGATATTGCGCTGAGTTTTTGTATTGTTTGTCTTGTGAACCCTTTTTGCCAGTTTCTCTGAATTGTTCATTATTAATTGCCCCTTCAGTATTCTCTAACGTTCATAATAAAAGTCAGGTGACTTTGTTCTGCTATGTACCAGCACCATATATTCGAACGCCAAAAACAGGAAGTGATAACCAGACATTTGACAGTCTCATTAGATCATCAGGTGTAGATCATAATGACTTAACATACTATTTTAATTGATGATTTAATTATTGTTAATAGTCAAACATAATTTAATGTCATTTTTAATAAGATCATAACAAATGCATTCAATAACATAGTAAATTTATTAATTTCATAGGTAATTGATGAGCAATTCAATATTACGAATTTCTACATTTTGAAATTGACAAGTTACACATTTAATGTGTCAATCAAATTTTAAATAAGTTCATATATCACTGATTACAAAGTCGGAAGCAATGTTATAATTCCCACAGTGTGGTCTGACTTACACGAAATGAACTACTAAACTGGGTGAAGATATTTTGACATAGCAAAAATAAACAACATGAAATCAATTATTTGTAAATAAACGTTAGAGAACATCGAAGGGACAATTAAAAAATGGACAATTCAGAAAACTGGCAAGAAGACGAAGAAAAACATAAAACATGGCACCACATGTGTATGACATCACTATGCGCAAACAAGCGCAAATTATGTAATAAGACTTGAACCCTCCTACAAACTGAATTGAAAGACGAACCAAACATCGTTTTTTATGCGGACGTTGTAACGGACATACATGTAACATAGATATCATGGATATTATCTTAGTACAAAAATGCATTAGACTTCTCACTATACATGTGTTACCTATTTATGTACCTCCAAAAAAGAAGAACAATTTTCCGATAGAAAACAAAAACGTTCATCCAATTGAATCCTCATTTTTGTGTCATTCCCGCATTTTGACAGCATGCGTTGCAGATATTTGTAACTCCAGAAAAGAAGAACGATATTCCGATAGAAAACAAAATCGTTCATCCAATTAAATCATCACTTTTGTGTCATTCCAGCGTTTTGACAGCAATACACATCAAAGAAATGTAAATGATACATATCTTATATCAACAACACCCACGTCTAAGACATATTGTCACTTTTATTAAGCAAAAACCCAAACATTCACATCGATAAGAAAACTAACAGTGTATGTAAGCCGCATAATGAACTAATTTTAATGACCCCGAAATTATTATTCAAGGTTATGTGAAACGTGAAAAAACACGCCATTATGGAACGTCTTTTTCCGCAATATTACCATACGTATCATCGATTGAAATAATATGCACAAACACACCGGGAAACAATCTAAACAATACCACAAGATTATTCAAAGTTATGTGAGACATGAAAAGAGGAAGCCATCATGGAACATCTTTTCCCGCAATATTACCATACATATCATAGATTGAAATATTATGCACAAACAGACCTGGAAACAATCTTATATAATACCGGAAAATATGTAAAATTGCTGTCCTAAGATAATTTTACTTTTGTTATCTGTAAGCTGTCTTAAATGACAAAATACACGAACATGTAAATGTTTGCATGACAGGGTTTTCCCCTTTATTGTAATGTACTGACATAACAGTAGATTTTAGCATGTTATTACTCAAACACATTGTTTATCAATTACATCAAAGGGCAGATCTATTTTTTAATAATACTGTGTTTGGGTGTCAGCTTGTAAGGTCTCAGCTTTTATTCGTAAACATGTTTACAATATAGCCCTCTCTTAAGGCATTTTTAACATTTCTGTACATTTCCTTACAATGTGTATTTTCCTTTATTTTTTCGTATTATTTTCTTGATCCGAGTACATTTTCCGTAATAAAAGAAGGTCCAAGATGCTGTAGTTTCGAATAATATTGAATGTTGTAATAAGTAAATATACCTTCTTCCCCCATCCTAAGAACAATGTGGGTTTATGCACCGATGCCCACCTCGAGGGCCAGGGGCCGTAGTGGTCGTGATCGCATGGTAGTTAAATTTACAACTACATGTTTAATAAGTACCCATCACCACTAACGTTGTGATTTCGAATCCTGCTAATGGCGAGGGGCACTCAATGCAATATTAGGTGAAAAAGTTTGATAAGGTAGGTGGTTTTCTCCAGGTACTCCGGTTTCATGCACCAATAAAATGACATAGCTTAAATTTTGTTGAAAGTGTGCCTACTTATAAGTTTGGTTGTTACGTTATAGTTGAAAGGTAAGTTTAAAACCACTTATCGAAGAAAGACAGACAATAAGATGACAAAAAGAACAAAAAAATAGAGAATGATTGATATATACCAATAACCTTTGTAACAATAAGAAGATCTACAATCGTACATATAGTTTGTGAACATATATTCCGTGCTGTGATGTCAGTCACGGTTTCTGAATGTAACCGATGTTCGGATCGACTTTGCCTCCAGTTTTTTGTAGAAATGATCATGTCTTGTATACGTTGTTTGCGTTTGTTTGCGTGTGGTTGAGTCCGGAGCGTGTTGTATTATGTTTTTGCTTTGTTTTTCTTCGTCTTGTGTACCCTATTTTGTCAGTTTCTCTAGATTGTCCATTTTTGATTAACCCTTCGGTATTCTCTGGATGGTCCATTTTTGATTACCCTTCGGTATTCTCTAACGTCTATTTGAATACAATCTCAATAGAGGAGGTTTTGCTTTGTTTTCAGTGATGCTTAGGCCCTTTGGTTTTCTTGCTCCCCAAAGTTTCCAATCTTTCCATTTTTTGGGTACATAATTTAGATATCTACGTTTTAACTACATATTACAGTATTTGAAAACTTCTGTGTCATGAAGAATGAATAAATTATACAAAAATGATTACATTCGAATGGTCTTCATAACAACCCTACTGACCGATTTATATATGAGAGTTGGTATTTTATTCACATGTGAAAAACACTTACATACCACATCATTTTACTAAGATAGATGTTTTGACCTTTAAAATAGTTTAAGCCCGCCTTTTTTTTTCATTGAAGAGCATGTGCCAAATTTTCTATTGGATTTTGGAGTTGTTGTGACGGTGTGGTATTTCTCTTTTGGACTTTGGAACTGTTCCGACAGTACAGTATTTTTTTTTCTATTGTATTTCGGAGTTGTTCCAACAGTGTGGTATTTTTGTTTTTTTTTTCGCTTTATTACAATGTATTATTCTTTATCTTTTACAGCACCCTATGATTATGGCCCTGCACCGCCTAAGAAAGGTAATTATTGTTTTTTATATATCTTAAACTTAAACAAACCTGTGACTTGAAGAAGCAGTTTCAATTATTGAAAGTTCCCACATACATGCTATTATTTTGTTATCGATCGATTCATGAAAATGTGAGCCACAGGGTTTCTGCATATTTCCGATATTATTAGAGCTACATTGTAACTACAACAGAAAAATAAACGTATTTATCCATTGAAGCATGATATTAACATTCATTTTATTTAATAAATAAACAATATATCATTATGAAATGTTGCGGTTACTAGGTAAGCCTAATTTTCTGGGATTTTTTATTTTTTATCTTTTTATTTTTATTCAATAAACAATGCATCATTATGCGATTTTGTGTTTATCAGGTAAACTCAATTTTCTAATTTTTCTTTTCTTTGTTTTCAAATTTTTATTTTACAAACAATATACCATTTTGCAATTTTGTGGTTATCAGGTAAAACAAAATTTAATATTTTTCCCTTTTTCTACATCAATTTTGACTTAATAATAAACATATACAATTGTTATTAGGGAAAACCTATAATTATTTTTTCCGTAATTTGTGTATCCTATGCTGCCAGTTTCTCTGGAGTTTTCTTATCGATTATCCTTTCGGTATTCCCCACCGTTTAGTTAACAACCAAATTATAGGAAAAATAAATGATATGCATCATATTGTTGCACAAAATACAAACATTCTAGGAAAATGTACATAGTACATCACGTGATTAATTACAAGGTACATGTATATTCTGCAATTTTATTCTCATTTAAGTCATTAATACATGTATAGCAACATATCATGTTTGTCCATACATAGTTACATTTGTTTTGACAAAAATAAACAATATGTTTTTGTTGATAATAAATCAACATATATTAAATTGAGCTAAGGGAGATAAGTATAACAATAAACATGATTATAATTGATTTCGCGCCTTAAGGACAATTACAATGCATACATTTTCTTGTGTTGTTCCTTAGACAACGTCTGGTGATAAATCTCTCTATAATTTTTTTGGCAGTTGCGTACATGAGTTTGATAGATATATGAAGTAATTTGTACATTGAACATTTTCTTTCCTTTGATTATTATCCGAACGATGGGTTATTGTGTTTTTTGCTTTGTTTTGATGGCTTGTTTATTATTTTTTTGTTTTGTCTATGTCTATCTATCATTCATTACGAAATAACAATTATTTACCAAATATATGAGTAATAAGGTGAACCAAAAAGTAAAAAAAAAAAAAAAAAAAAAAAAAAAAAAATCTGAGAAACTACGATTGCTTGCTAATATTAAAACTATTATTTTTTGAGTAATTAATGTCTTACTGTTGTCATTACGGACTGATTGACCGTTACGAAATATTAATTTCTCTAATTGCAATGGGTCTTTTCCTTTTATGTATTTTCCCCTTCCTTTATTACTGCCAAGACTCGTACTCGTTACAACATTATGTGATAAAGTTTGTTAGTGACTTGTGACAGGTCGGCGATTTTCTCAGCGTATTCAGGTTTCCTCCACCAATAAAACTGACAGCCACTATATAACTGAAATATTGTTAAAAGTGGCGTTAAGCACCATATCACTTAACCTCACCCTACGAAATATTCATATCGAAGTTGGACAATTGTGTGTGCGATCTTTCGATACTTGAATATACCTATATTTTTCTAAGACTAAAGTTGTGAGATCAACTCGTGCCTATGTTGATGTATACTGCATACAATTTTCAGTTTGTCAGTGACTTCCGATAGACCTGTGATTTTCTCTGGATATTCTGATGTCTACCACACCACAAATATAACTTACCACCATGATATACCTGAAATATTAATTCAAGTTCCGCTAAACATCAAAATTTTAATGAAATTAAACCCTCTTGGTTCCATCTCACGTATTCCTAGCCCAAGAATGTCAAACGGACAACCATGTTGTAATGGTTTCAATTTCATCTAAAATACAATATTTGATGGCTTACTTATTTCATATTAATATTCTGTCAATACCCCATGAAGCAAAAAAGTAGGCCTTCAACTTTGACCCGGTCACCCAACAGGTGATGCTCTTATTATATAATGAACTCATTTGTGTAAATCAGCAAAAGGTATGCACCGGAAATTAATGAATCTCTCCCGATTACAAAGTCAGAAAAGAACATGGCGCGGTCAGCCATGTTGTCGTTTTTATTGAAATAATAAATCGTCCTTTGACAAGTGTAAGTTGTATATTAAACAATTAATGGGCGCATTATACGAAAACATATAGGAATGTTTTGTTTTAGTAGTATTGTACACATTAATGTTCTAAGCGATTCATTTATGACTGGAACACTATATATGTCATTATAGATGGGACCCTTAAGTAATAAAATTCTTTCATCTCCGTGTATCACTCATCTAAGCATTTCTTTGATTATTCACATGTAGTACATTAGATATGTTTGTTTTTTTGGAATTCGCATGGAATTAAGAACATGCGAATTCATGTTTTGATATCACGTAATTTTAAAACAATTATTTTTTTTATGGAATTCGCATGGAATTAAGAACATGAGAATTCATGTTTTGATATCACGTAATTTTGAAATAATTAAATTTTTTATTTCAATTAAATTTGCAAATATTGCATTTTTATCTTTAGTACGAACATTGAACCTTTTAACCCATTGAAAGTTTATTTTTAGTACATAAAATAAATTCTAACAAAATAATGTTTATTTTTAGTACATCATGTAACCTCTAACCCAATAGTCATAGTTGCACGAATGTTTGAAACGTGTTCTGTAAACCTTTACACTGAGAAGAATTATCATATATGTTTTAAAGGTAGAATGTATATGTTAAATTGTCAATATCAATTTATCATGCACTGGATGTTCCATTACCTAAATCCATCCCTCATTTTAGTATCCTCCATAAACATATTCAATTCGTTATTAGATATGTGATTGATTTCCTAGAAATATGTGTCGATTTGTTTTTGAGAAATGTATGTCAAAAATATATAAAATGGATACTAATATGAAAATATGAAAAGACAAATATTACATCTTAATTTGCATAAATAATTATTTCACATCAAACAACTTAATATTTAAAAGTAAAGTGAAAAACCCTCTCAGAATAGTTCCAAAATCTAATCGAAAAACTGTAGAAGAAGGGGTAAAACCACCACCCTTAGCACACATTCCTTTTGTACATGGTTGGTCATTTACCTGGTTTGACACAGGTGCTTCAAAACGTAGTAGGGTTAAATGAGGTTTTATAGCTCTCAAGACATTAAATTATTTGCCTTTCCAATCTTTCGATTTTGAGTGTACCTGTTGAAGGTTATTCCAGAAACGCGTTGTGCGCATTCAATTTGCTATTCCACGTTTTTATTATGGAAAAATGTGTATTTCATTAATGGCGAATGGGGAACAAAATGCTTATGATTCATATGTTGCTGAAAGGCCCTGGTGTATTTGATTTGTAGTTGACAAAAATACAGTACTTATCTTACCAGTTATACAATTATGTTCGCACAAATCTCGAACACCACGAGAGAACAGTTCCATTATGGAAAGTCATCTAAGAACATATAAGGGGTACTTGGGCTATGATTTACGATTGTTTACCTCTGACCTCAAGCCTAGCAACACTAAGGATGGCTCGAATCGGTGTAACCTCAACATAATTGTGTGCCTGTCCAAAGCCAGGCCCTGGATTTCCAGCTTCACCTGTCTTGGTCTTTATATTTTTAATTAATAGAGATGAGAGGTGATTGTTGTTATCGGTAGAATTATCAACCATCAGTGTTTAAACATTCTTTCCATAAAATAGTCTTTGTCAAGGTCTGCATAAACGTTCTCAAGGTCAACAATATCTCCATCAAGTCGTTATAATATACCGGACTTTACTGCCAAGAAATGCTTTGTGGTCAGTATATAACCGCCAAATTCTAAAAGTGATCATAAACCACAACAAACCTAATCACGCCTCTGTAACAATATGTTGTTTTAGTGTATTAAATGGGGGAAACAGGTTCGTTGTACTTTACTGTTGGTTGTTGGTTTTTGGTGACTCAGTCTAGACTGCCTTGTACTACAACATTGTATATATGGTTAAACACATTTTTTGACAATCTTTGCCCTTTCTTACATATGTATTTTCTCCTCGACATTGTTTATACTGACATAGTGAAAAAAGGTTCATCACGTTTCACTAATCATAGCACGTAAACCTTTCAATGATAAGTTTAAACTTAAGGTGGTACCATACACTTCAGTTCAAATTTGATCTGCTCGTTTAATTTTCTTATTTGTTTGGCACAGTGTTTGAATATATCCACTGTAATAAATATCAAAGTTTTAGCAAATTCCAACCAACAGACTCAGAGCTATAAATTCACTAGCCACATAACAGCTTTTCTCTCTATGGCTTTGATCATCGAGATGCTTGAAATCTGCATACACACATCATATGATGAAAACGTTCAACTGATTTTAAAGAGTTATCTCCCTGTAGTGTTAGGTACCACCTTAAGTGCAAATTAAGTTTGTGACCATTTCATTAAAATTGAAGTGTTGATTACTCCAAAAGTGTTATTTTTATGTGAAAATTTAAACTGATGAGTGCCAATAACCATTAAAGTTGTAAGTGTGAATCACGCCCATGTGTATGTGCTCGATACAACATTATGTTAGTTTTCTCCGGTTATTCTGGTTTCCTCCAAATATAAAACTGATCCCAACGACATAGCAGAAATATTGTTGAAAGTGGCGTTAAACACCATAACTATTACACTAACCATATTAGCTTTATTATACGTCTTTTCCGATACTGTATTTTAAAATAAAACTAATCATATTTCATATTTGTATTTTTCAGTTGTTGAAATTCGTGAGTATAGTCATTTTCTTATTATTTTTGTTGTGCTATCTAATTTCAATAAGTACTGAGATACAATTGTAGCAAAGAACGGAAGAAAAGACAAATCACAATACATTCAAACTAGCCAGTTCAAGCTTTAAAATACAATACTCAAATGTCAGTCATTTTGTTAACATCAACAGACCAAACTGGAAGACAGAAATACCAAGTTCATTTATTTTATGATAATTGTTGTGTAATTGATACTTAACATTGCAAATATCAAATTGAAAGGACCAATCAAAAATGAGATTACAAAATATATAGATGTCTATTGGGATTTGTATTGGTTATTAATATTCTACGATGTCGCTGAGCTCAAGCAATATCATGCAATGAAATTCTGAATTGTTTCCATGGATACTGCTTTCTATTGCAAAAATAACTTAATTTTCATTTTAATAACTTTATATATGACAAAAATATCATTGTGAACGATAATTGTTTCCATGTATACACTTTTATTTGCAAAAATAATTTCATTTTCATTTTAATAACTTTGTATATGACAAAAATATCATTGTCAACGATATTTAATGCATTTTACACGTATATAATGAAATTTTCGAATTCTTAATTTACGATTTTTACTTCTTTTTATTTTACAGCCATTCCAAAAGCAGGTATGTTGTTTTTTTTATCTGTTCTGATACCTTTTAGTTTGAAGTTATCTACCCTTTGTTAATTGTTTGAATAATTATCTCCCTTTAAGTAGGACGATGTAGTATCACTTTGTTTCATAGTAAAATATTTATAAATGAGCTATATATAATTTCTCAGCCCACAATAGAATACCAGCATAAAATATATGTTCATATTTGAAATTAATTTGTGAATTAGTCATTGTCCTACCTAAGCAAATAACAAATTTCAAAATGTTCACCATTTTTAATTCATCCTCTTATATCGAAACAGGGGTGATTTTGGTTAGAAAATGAACTATCACTAACTGAAAATCAATAATATAACAAAAATAGCTGAAACCATCTACACACCTTCAATTTTTATCTGTTCTGATCCTGACATGCAATTTTCAAAATAGCTGATAAGGTTTGTCATGACTTGCGACAGGTTTGTGGTATTCTTCTGGTGCTGCGATATCCTTCTCCAATAAAACCGCCACGGTATAACGGAAATATTGTTGAAAGTGGCGCCAAATAGCTTCAATCAGTTAAATATATATAACGGAAAATATCACCCCTGCTGATAAGAAAGAAATGATGCCTTTATTTTATATTTATGAACATGATAATATCTTTCAGTAACAAAGCACAAACATCTTAGACAAGACAAACCTTTCGACTACCATGAAACTGTACCAATCAAAAGGACAGAAGTGCGAAGAATAATCAAGAAAGTACCCTTGATCCACGAAGGTATGTATATACATTAAAATGCAGATTAATGATTGAATGTGAGAGGTCATGTGGTGACCGATAACTATCGGTACCAGGTTCTAACAAATCCATACTAGGGGGGTTTTTCAATCTTTCGATTTGAGCGTACCTGGTCAAGATTATTCATGAAACGCGTTGTGCGCGCACAATTTAATATCTACGTTTGTATTTGTAAGAAAGAGTCACGTCCCTTTCATAACAGACGACGAAAACATGGTCGTGAAGCGATTTGCAAGTAATATGTATTGTTTATCGGATCAGACAGGATATGTCAAAACCATACTCGGTGAGACTGCTGCAGCCACATAACATTATTTAACTTAGTTCTCAACAAAAACATGAATACAACATTTTGTTTTATCTGAAACCAAAACCTTTGTTTAATAACCTGATGAGCCATACAAGCTAAAGGGAGACTCTAGTTTTAGGAGCTGAATAGTTCTTGCAATTTTGTTTTTACTAAAAGTAGGTAGATGCTTAATCTTGTCAAATTAAATCCAGCTCACTTATCAACATACTTACAAAGAACTTTATATACCTACTTTTAAATAATTAAAATAACAATTGTCTATTAGATTTTTTGCATATTGTTAATATATTGTATTTCTTTTTATCTTCCAGTGCCAATTTTTGTTCATAAAAATAGTAAGTACTACTATATCCTACAATCTTATAGTCAAAGAGTTAATGAGTGTTGTTTAGCACAAAATTAACAATTTGTCAGCTACATCATGGTTAGAACATGTTACACCCGATGAGATGATGAGGTTCGCTTTGTATTACACTGACAAGCTTTGTTGGAGTTTTATATTGCTTGCTCACTGAAACAACAATCCGCGTGTAGACATGTCGCTCCACTCAGACACTTCTTCTTGATTACGAGCGAACCTGTCTTTGTTCATTCTCCTTAATGAGGTATGCCTAGCGGAAAAGGAACAAATATCAATTTTATAGTCTTTGGTTTGGCGAGACCAGTGATCGACCTCATCATTTACCGCACTCGAAGAGAACACGCTAACCAACAAAAATAGAAGCGATGGAATAGAACACTTTTAGTGTGAAAAATTTAATAAAAATTTTATTTTCTTCTATTTTATTCATTCTCATTACTGATATGGTACAGTGTACTATGCTGTTCTGATTGAGACAATATTCAATTGTATTATGCTGAAATGGCGATTTTATTGTATACAGAAATTAAAAAAAATGACGAGATCAACATTTTAATCGATAACGCCATGATATGACGCGAAATTGCACTAGTAAACATTTCAAGTAATATTTCACCAGTGCAAATACCGGGTAATATTCCATTCTACATATTATACTGCTTGCTATGCAATAAATATTTATATTAAAAGCTGAAATTCATATTTAAACAAGTTATGAATATCTTTTTCAGAGCCTTTCTTGTCGCCAAGTAAGTATTTATTTTATTTCCTTAATATACAACATTTGCATATATATGAATATTCATAGAGTCCAAATTATAAATAATCTATATATTTGCCAGTTTTATAATTTGTATATTTTGCGACATGGCTAAAACTATGTGATATTACGGGTAATGTTCTGTAAGAAAAGTTTGAATCAGAATCCGTAAATCGAAGTACGACTGACAGCTAAATGGGTAAAAGAAAACAAGTACTAAAGGACATATAATGAGAAATGATTCACTACACGTAGAACTAAAGCACTGTTCGTTTATTTTGATATACATCTAAGTACATGTAAAGTCTGTAGATGTAACATTGAATAGTGTCCGCCGTGAAATAGTATCCGCCCTTACAATTGTCTCTGATGATAAAATGCGAAATGGAATAAAGCACAGCGATGACATCGTTCGGTCTGTGTAAGGATTTTCATTACAAATGTAACACAACCGGAGACAATTTCACAGGACACTATTATGTCTTACACAGATACATAATGGGTAATCAGAAGCCGTATATCGAAGAAGAACAGAAATTCAAGGAAACATTATAGAAGGATATACAACGAGCAACACAACACTACATAGAAAAATAAGCATCGGGCAACTTTGTAAGCCACTAAAACCCGGGGTGAATTCAGGTGCTCCAGAAGGGTCAGCAGTTCCTGCTTCACTAGTAAATTTCTATAATCTGCCATGTTAATTTACATCTTTTTCCTTTCTAACTAAAAACTAATATTTATCTGTTCGTTACAGTTGCTGTTCCAAGAAAGATCTTAGTACATGAAGTTGTTGGTATTCCAATAATCCATGACAAACACGGTAAGTAAATTAATTTAATATAATTTATATGTTTTTACACCATCATGTGTGTCGTACAGAAAAGGGGAGGGTCAAATGTTCGAGTACCTATGGCATTTTCATTTCCACCCGTCAATTTTATGCATCAGTCTGGGTCATGCGGGTATATCTCTTATTTTCGGAGAGATACTAGGATTTTATTATTTGAAGATTCTCAAAAAGATCAGGCTCAAAATATTTTGTTATCATGACCGTCCCAATACATATGAAATTCCTTTCATTTAAGTCGAACTGGATATATTCAATCTTGTAAATGTTATAGTTATTTTCGTCTTGTTTTCCGTTGAACTATTTCACTCTAATGGGCTACTGGAATTGTCTTGAAGTTTCATATTGGTTGACAAAATGTTCCTTGAACCATATGTATAATTTTATGTTTAACAAATTAACATACTCATGTGTTTTTATTTTTCTATTTCAGTTATACAGCCATTCTACGGTAAGTTTACAATTTACACCACTTTAATAGAAACCACCGGATCTGAGTATCAAATCGAATACTTTACACTTTACTATGAACATATAACAGAATAAACCATTTGCATACATTCCATACGATTATCAAATTACGCGGTTTTATACATTTGTATACATTCGACTCTATTCTGCAATTATCCTTTTCTGTACATTATATATGAATTATTTCCTTTTACTGCAGACCAAAGGGTCCTTTTATGTGCAAAGTTCAATGAATATAGCATGCATTTATTTTTCATAATAATAATAATACGTGTATTAGAAAAGCACATACATGATATAGCAGTTACATAGATAATACAAGCAGAAAACAGCATGATATAATGCATAACAGGAAAACATAGCAGAGGTCAAACATTATCTATATATACATATTTATGTTTATATATCATTCGCAAAGTACAAAAACATATGAAATTATTTATATTTCAATATAAAATTCCTCAGGTTCCAACTGTCTCTCAAAAAACAAACTAATTTATAAATGACTGATTTTCTATTATTTTACATCAATGACAAACATTTATACATACTTGGTCATGAACAGTAATATCTGGGAAATACTTTTAGTCTAAGTTGTCTATAAGTTGGACATGTCAAAGTAAAATGGTATTCATTTTCTATACACTGCATGGTACAACATACGCAAACCCTTTCATTCCTTGGTTGATTATTGTATCTACCAGTCTCAACATTGAGTTGTAGCACACCATACCTTAAATACGACAACACCTTAACATTAATATTCTTCAATAAATATTCTTCCATTGCAAATTCTGTTTTAATTAATTTATAAATACTTAAATTTCTACAATTTTCAATAGAACTATGGCAGCTCTGATAAAACATGCAATTTTAACTTTGTAACAATTGTCAATGTACTGCTTACTATAAAACTATCCTCTGATTTGTTATAAGCATTGTTCTTAGCCGATTTTACAGAAAAGTGTCGTGCATGCTAACAATGAATGGGTTCGTTATTGTTCATTAGTGCCACATGAGCAATTTTTGCAGCTCTACCATGGCGGGAACAAGTTGCGCTCGACGAGATGATAAGGATACCATCTGCATACTAGAACAATAATTAGCAATAAAATCAAAAGCAAAGCAAAAAATTCCATACCATCGGAACAGCTCCAAAATTCAATTGACAAATTCCTAGAAAGAGACAAAACCGAGATTCCTACAACACACATATACATGACCGGTCCCTTTCCTGGCTAGGGAAAGGTACTTTGATACTTAGTGGCGGTGTTGATAATTTATTAGAGCATTAAACTAATGTAATTTTATATCTATTTTTATCTTTTAGTCGACCAACCATGTAAGTAGAAATAACATTTAATTTTGTAGTTAAGAAAATATTGCCAGATTGACAAATGTTTTGATTTAGATAACACTTTTAATTTTGTAATTTGAGAAAAACTTGATAAATTTACTTTACACATTGACTGGTGTTTTACGCCAATTTTAGCAGTTTTCAGCTGTAATGTTTTGATACATGTATAATAAATGAATGAACATGGAAAATTGAGTAATGTTTCATAATTTTGTAATAATTGGTTCACTTTTTATTTTCTTTGTCGTTTTCATCTTGGTTCAATGCATTTAAAAAAAAAGCTTTTGTGATGTTCATTCCATAAAGAAATAATAAATTGTTCAAACATGTATATATTATACTGTTGTAATAAATACGTTTCATAGCAACGTATAATTTTGCTATATTAGCTGTTGATATAAAATCTAATCTAGATTTATTGAAATAATTTTGAAAAACAAATATTGTTATGCGCAAAATACGACATGGAGCGTCAACAAATAGCACATTGTTTCTATTTGTGTATATTAAAAAAAAATCATTGATAACTTTTAAGACGCAAACGCGCACACATTTTTTTCAAGATTAAGTAAAACATGAAAATGGATGCATTCCAAATGTTCGTGAAAGTTAATGTAGAATGAACGTTTTTTTAAATAATATTTATTCTTTATTTCATTCCAGACATTGTTGAAAAGAAGAAGTATGGTATGTTTATTTCATTTTTATTTTTATTTGTTTTTAAGGTTTCGACTAATTGTAATTATGAAAAACATTAAATATTAATTGAAAAAAAACAAATCAATGCAAACACAATACAAAGCAAAATCAAATAGACAAAAACAATACAAAGCAAAAACAATACAAAGAAAAATCAATAGACAAAAACAATACAAAGCAAAAACAGAAAACAATATAAAGCAAAAAAAAAAAAACCAATACAAAGCTAAAACACTACAAAGCAAAAAACCAACTACAACAAAAACAATACAAAACAAAAACAGTCCAAAGCAAAACAAAAACAGTCCAAAGCAAACCACAATACAAAGTAAAAACAATATAAAGCAAAACATATACAAAGCAAATAAAGATCAAAAGAAAAAAACAATAAAAGAACAAAAGAACAACAATACAGAGCAAGAAAAGCAAAAATAAACCAAAACAAATACAGAAGCCATACATTGTTCTGCGGGGAAGAAAAGGAGAAAAATCACACTGTCTGAACAGTTCCAAAATTTAATAACAAAATCGTAGAGAGAAACAAATTCGATAAATCTAACACACACTAACATGACCACTCGCTATTGGGATTTCAATGAAAAACCAAGTGTCGGGGTTAAACTAGTTTTATGTGTCCAAACAATTTAAATGGCTGTGTACTTCTACATCTCTCTTGCCTGTACAACGGAACAATCATAGCAACTAGAGGATACTATAGTAGTATTGTAGTAACTTCTGTACTTAAGCTGAATTGTATGAACAAGTATTTGAAATCAATTTATTTTTGCTTGTAGTTGATCAGCCATACGCAGTCCACAAACCAGTGCCAATTGACTTCTTGAAGAGAAGTAAGTAATTATATCTATTATAATCAGATCAAACAAAAGGTAGAAAAAATTGTGACTGCTGTTGTAAAATAAATGTAAGAAAAATTTGAAGATACCAAAGGGGATCCGTATATTGAAGACCAACATAACACACAATGGCCAAAAGGAAGTAAACAAATGGACAAACAACGATCTAGAAAACATACATCAAACTAAATATCGAGTAGCACGAACCCCTCTAAATTATTATTGTTTTTGGAAGATTTATATCTCTTCATTTTCCCCTTCAAGGTTAAGCAAATTTATTTGAAGGGCAGTGAAAGGAACCTTAAAATCTTCCCTTTATTAGCAAAGGTCCTTCAAATACAGGTTCATTATTCAGTAAATAGAGAAAATGAATCTGCCCTTCATAGATATTGATTTGCTATATACGGCCTTTTTAATGTAAGAGTTACCAGTATTATCACGCGTAATATATAGAATAACGGCAGTGTTGAAGGTCGAGAGAAACATTATCACTAGTATCAGTTCGAGACCGATGCTTGTGGTAATGAATGTCGAGAACTTCAATATGAATCAATAACGTCATAATCTGTTAGATGTTACACTGGAAGATAATTACCAATATCAGAGTTAGGTCGTTGATACTGACAATATTCCCCAGTAAAATCAAAGAGAATAAATCCAAATTATCAGTAAGAAATATGATCGTTGATTGCTATGTGTAACTTGGGACTTTATTTATATTTTGCTTACTAACATGGCATTTTTTTTCTTTTCAGTTACCAAAATATACGACAGAAAAGGTAATTATCACTTACTGTTTTTTTATAGCTAAAATACCATGCATTTTGTTACCATGACAACTAATATATTCAAAATATATAACCACAACATCACAAAGCAAAACGTAGCGTTATTGAAAAACAACTATCTTCACATTCTATTTGGATAAACGCTAAGGAAATCTGCAGGGGCAATCAAGAATGGACAACCCAGAAACACTGGCAACATTGAGCACACAATGCAACAAATACAGTTAAACCTGCCCATGCAGTCACCTCTATTAAGCAGCCACTTGTATTAAGAGGTCACCTTTGTTTTGTCTTGTCATAGACGATTTCATATTAATTGTACCTCTATTAAGAGGTCACCTGTCTTATATGGCAATTTTTCTTAGTCCCAAAGGTGTCCTCTTAATACAGGGTTGACTGTATAACTAATGAGATGAGCATCAAGAACCTCCACAAAGAAAAAACGGAGATCTAATTTTGCTGCTTTGGCCTGACGATTGTGTTAAAAATGATGACATTCGTAGTTTCCAATCCTCGTTTGTGACCGTACATGGTGAAGGTTACTCCAGAAACGCGTCGTTCGCACTAATTTTGATATCTACGTTTTTATTAAAAACACATTGCATATATTTTGGAGCACTGATCGATGTGTTTTATAATAAATGTATATTGAAATCAAGGAAAACCACAAAATTCGAAATCAACGGAATTATAATTATTTAGCACTTATAAAAGTTGAAATCGTAATTCTGATATTTATAAAAAAAAAAAAAAAAAAAATGCGCGGTGCACTCCTTTCTTGAAAAAAAAGAGAGAATGACAACAAGGACTAAAAGAAAGAAAATAAAACATTAACCACTACCGAAGGATGCTTGCTCCCACCTTGGACATTGTCAGTGCCGGATGTAGGACAAATGAGGCCCTGTGCTAGTTGTTATAAGGCCCCTTACTTGGGTCCTGAAGGAGGTAGACCCGGTAGGCCTACACAGGCAGACAGGCATACATACTCAAGAAATTTAGGAATGGTCAAAATATTACGTTATATTAGGTCAGACATCTTAAAAAATGGAAGGAAGGTGGGCCCCCTTCTCAACGGGGCCCTGTGCTTACGCATACCTAAGCACAATGGTAAATCCGGCACTGGACATTAATATCCACGAATATAAGTATTTTTACAGTATTTGTGTTAGTCATAATTTTCATTATGTAACATTGAACTCAATAAAGCGTTTATCTTAAATTTCAAAACAAAAATTTAGTGTCCGCTACTACTTACAATTTTGCATAATTTTAATTAAAATAATATAATTAAACCTTTATTTTCAGTCGAAGTACCCCATGACGTACCAATCCCACTTATCAAAACAATCGATAAACCAAGACCAGGTGAGTCATTTTACCAGATATAAAGAAAACCCCAGAAATTCCATAATTCCGTTAAACAATGAAAGGAAAGGACAGAAAATGCATTGGCCAAACTGAAAAAGTAATACAATAATGTTCAAAACACTACACTGAAAACATAAGATTGGACAACACGAATCCCTACTGAAAACCGAAGGTGAACTTAAGTTCTCCGGAAACATAAGCAGTTCCTACTCTACTAGTAGCATCCTTTGTGTTACTCATCTTAAAACTATGGTTACAAGTATTAAGAAAGGGAAGGACTGGATTAGATCCAAAATTGACGTTAGTTCTAATCCAACATGAAAACAGTCATAAACAATAGGCAATACCCTCCACGCTGTTTTATTTTTACAAATATGACGATATATACCATTGTATATTAATTTCCTTATTCATTATCTTGTAGAAATCTGGAGCTACAGTTTTAACTTCTTCTTTAATTTTCAACCTTTTGAGGGGATAACTATATTTGCTATCCAAGTACACATCCATTCACTTTCTAGTTGTACATATCATTTATCTTGTAGTATGTTGTTGAATGTGTATAAACATACACGGATATCGCCGATTTCATAATTCCACCATTAGAATCTGAGCATCTTAAGCTTGAAATAGTTTATTTCTTTTTCGATATTCAAGAGTAGTTATACTGTGTATTGCATACATTTTGCACTTTTCTTTGAGGTAATAAAAGTTGAAAGAACTAATTATTCATTGTAGAGTGTTCAATGATATTTTCAATTTTGACGACGTTGATACCGTGACTTTACGATGAAATACCTGTTTTTATTTCACGTGCCAATCTCAATATTTCACGGACATTTATGTAAAATATCTGTCTATTGATTATTTTTATCTTTTCTTTTTCAGTTCCATTCACAAGAGAAGGTGAGTTATCAGAATAACAAACAGAAATATGATTTATGACAAAGTCGTCTTTTTGGTTTAATGTTTCACTTGTATTGTTTGTACGGATTGTTACAATTTGATATTTACCCAATTTACCCAATCTGATTAAAATCATCTGTCATAGTATTTTACCCCATATTGTTGACATAACCAGATTGGAGGTCATGTGCAGATGAACTCGTTGTCAGTTAATGACAATGTCTCTGTCAAGAGCACCTTTCTCGCCTTTTTTCAATTGTAATGCTCTCTGATTGATCTTTTTAATGCGTGTTTATGTAAGACATTTTATTTGAATATGACCTCTAATCACATTCTGTCAGATGGTAGGGGTGTAGCATATGAAAAAATCTGATTTTAATCACATTGAATTATGCCCCGAATTTATATTTTATTTAAATGTATTTCAGTCTCAATGTTTGTTTGTATGCATGTAATTATAAGGATAGGGTTCAGGTAATGGTGATAATTTCAATTTCAATATGAGATTCTTGAAATATGTATTGTTTTAGCACTTCTTACATGTTAACGTTAAAGAAAACCGAAGGGTCAATCACGAATGGACAATCCACAGATACTGGCATCATTGGGTACACAAAACACAGAACGAAGACAGACAAAAAAAAACCACACACCACACACCACAGATTAACTAACAAAGTGAGCTACACGGATAACCAATTTGTCCTACAATATCATGAGGTATTTGTATAAAACAGGTTTTATCTAAAAACGTTTTATTTTCTATTTTTCAGTTGTTCAGTATTATGATGTACATAGTAAGTTACCATACGTATTAATTAACCAGCAATCATTTAATGAAATTAATTTATTTCAATTCATATTTAATTATGAAAGATACTTCTATGTCTTATTTATTATTTACAGAAAGGCTAATGAAATAATTCAAATTGAGCAGATTCTTAAAATTCTTGACAAGAATGTTTTATTCTTTTTTCAATTTCATCAAGATTTAGACAAATACCATATATGTATATACGTTTTTATCTATATAAATGTCAAAATATTCAGTCAGTAGTCTTTGGAATCATATCATTTCATTACAAGCTCATTACATCTTTATTATAAATACTTTATCGTGCTCTTACAACCTATATTATCTAATAACAGTATGCTATATATAGAATAACGGCAGTTTTGAAGATCGAGACAGGCATTATCGCTAGTATCGCAGCAAGTCCGAAAGGACGAGCCATGATACTAGTGATAATGTATGTTGAGATCTTCAAAAGTGGCGTTATTATTTAATCGGTGACGTCAAAATGTCATACTGACCGATACATTACTAGTATATTATTCATATTTTTTTGTTTTTTAGTCAATGTACCAAAACCAAGACCAGTCAAACTCACAAAACATGTAACCCACGTTGAAAAAGGTTGGTATAAATACATTAATTACTTTTTCTTAAAGAAATCACTGACAATGTACACAAATATGAAACGAAATACTATCTTAATTTATAAATATTACATGTGTTCATAATATTTGTTAAATTTTAATTAATGTCACATTGTTCTTATGTAGTGGAAAAACTGTTTACCCCGAACCATGAATTAATATAACACCATGTGTTCACACAGCATTGAATATAGCACCAATATCTCATAATTTAGCAAATTTAACCTGTCAAAATCAAACAGTTTTTATTCAAAGCTAAACGAATTTTGAAAGAGACAGGCTTAACTGAACAACTAAGCTATGTTGAACTAAATGTTAGATAAAATATAAATATGTAATTTTATGTCGGAAAATTAGTAACATGTATAATGCCTGAAAACAAAATAGTTCATTTAACGATAATCTTTCATTAAAAGTCGTGTATTTGTGCTCATTGTTTTTATCGACTTTGTAATTAATTCGGTCTTCACATCTGTACGATATGTAAAAATTTGATGTTTTCTTCCTATTTGTCTTCTTCTGCTTGTTGTTTTATTTATTAATATTTTTCATTTATCTTTTCCTTTACAGTTCCATTTGAAAGTGAGTATTATTACATTATCAGAGTAACACATTAAAAGCTAGATATATGTAAAATGGGGAAGCTTGGACAATAAACGTCTACTCGAATCAACAATATCCATGAAACAAAAGAAAGTCAGATGTCAAATGTAGTTGCATGAAACAAGATTTGTAGAAAAAAAACAATCTCTTGGTTTCATCTACAATGTTTATTTATCTTTTCCTCGACATTTCCGATTTTAATGTGGTAGATATGATGCCAATTTGTATGACAAAGCTCTTTTTCAAATTTAATAATATACTTACACACGATTGCTTCTTGTTTTTATTTTTTTTATTTGTTACTTGGAGTTATTCAAGGAAACCACTCATCGAAGTTTGAGAAAAACAATATTCCAATCTACTCATCATTGAAATGAAAGCCTTATTAAATGTGTATTTTATTGTAGCAGATATGATGGCAATTTGTATGAAAAGGCACTTTTTCAAATTTAAATATTTAATATATGTACAAACACACATATTTTTGTCTTCCAGTTATTCAAGTAAACTACTAATCGAAGTTCGAGATAAACAGATTCGAATCTACTGATCATTGAAATGAAAGCCTTGTTAAATATTTAATATATCTACACATATCTTTTTCTTCGAGTTATTCAACTTCGAGATAAAGGATTCGAATATACTCATCATTGAACTAAAAGCCTTATTAAATGTGTATTTTATTTTCAGCTCCAAATGTAATCGTCCAGAAAAAGCCAGCACATCACGTTGTTAGAGAATTTATTCCCAAAGTACCACAAGGTAAACACTTGTTGTTTTATTCGTTTTGAATAATTCTCTAAAAGTTGGAGATCTCATTTCGTAAATTTTATTTCGTAATTTTATTAGTAAATTTAAATTCGTAAATTTTATTTGATTTTTTTCATTTCGTAAATTTTATTTCATAATTTTCATTTCTTTTTTCAAATTTTATTTCACATATTTTATTTCGTAAATTTAATTTCATAATTTTATTACGTAAATTCCATTTCGTAATGTTATTTCGTAAATTTCACTTTTGGTAGAGAATTTAGAATAGATAACAAACTCATTTTTTTAATTCAAAATAGCATGAATATTTTTGTAAAATTTATTTTTCTATCTTGTTATTTTCACTTGTCTACTAGATGTATATAATAATGTAATAATCTTGTTATTTAAATTGAATCAGTTTATTACGAAAGATATAATTGATAAAATGTTCGACTTCTAAATAAAGATGGTACGTCTGAGAATCAAAAGACTACATTTTCAAAGGAAATTCTGAATGTATAGCAATTCAGTAGGCTATTTCATTGGTATTACAACGTTTCAGTAGATATCATTCCAGTTTTTATCTTAACCGATTTCAATAGAAAGTCAATGTGTGCAATCTTCAACATTTGTTTATTCAAATAAATTACGAAAAATAAATCAATTTGATAAAAAAATAATAATAATAAAATAAAACCGAATCCAACACATCTAAACCCTTATTAATTGTTAATTTAAACACATACTAGAACAGGCCTACTTCCCAAAAACCAGAACGTAGAAAGAAGAAATGGGAACCTAGATTCTGAATTTTGATAAACCTTTATAATGTTTTATTTAGTATTTCAAGTATTCAATAACGGACGACATCATCATTCGATATAAAACATTCAATACTTATGTATTACCTATATTTATAGTTCATGTTGAGAAGTTCAAACTACCAAGCCAAAAATATGGAGGTAAAATTCGAAACAGAAAGTAGAAACTGAAAGTAGAAATGCATACTATCGAACTAACCCTAACAACAGACATCCATTCTTACATGTTATATTCTAACGTGTACTACAGCTCTATCCTATTATCTAAGTGGATAGTTGTACCCATGTCTTTATACTAATAATGTAGTTAGTTTTGTAGAATCAACAGGATAGAAAACTGACCCATTCATTGTTTTCGAATGAGTTGAAAATTTAATTCAAACGTCTAAATGATCTTATTTCCATAAAGCCAATGTAAACCTTAATGACAAAATCATTGCAGTGTTTTACCTTATGAAAATGCCAGAGAGAATCTAACGGTAAAATTAAAATTTACCTGGACGACAATTTATATACAAATGTGTTACAAAAATGTAAATGCTATGGAATCGAAACAGATTTAAAATATGTTTTAATCAGATAGATAGAATACACTAAAGCGTCGGACAGATAAATTATAAAATATTTTTCACATTCTTCGTATTTCGTAAAGGATACTGTCATGTGACTTAAATAACATTTCGCTTAAATTTTTTATTTTACTAATTATCACTCAATTGATTAGTTTATTTAAAATTTGGAGCACATTAGGTGATACATTGCTTGTTATTAGTGGCTGACGTGGAATTACAGCAGTATGTTAGTGTTCTATGTCTAATGCCATTATTTTCAAATATTTTGCATATTATCTGCACAATAACATGGGGTCAGTTTTCTTTCCATAGTAGTGTTTTCACAATCAAATAACACATTTCATTTGTAGCTATAGAAGAAATTAACATATACGTTCTTTAGCAAGAGACAAATTCAGGAAATCATCATTGATCACAATTTTATCAATTACCAAATCTATTTTCCATTATTTTGCAGAATATCTGAATTTGTCTAATAACATTAAATAGTTATTCTGTCTCTTATGTTGCATGGTGACTGAAATCGGTTGTAGGTTCAATCTATATATCTCTCTCTCTCTCTCACGTTTCTTGGGTTGTTTTTTTTTCTAATATAAAACTACAAATAAGGCGATTGTTGTAAATATTTGACCTACATTCCGCGTGTTTTCGTTGTAACAGAGCGTCTAAATAAGAAAATATGAGATCGTGATAATTTAAAACGCGAGGTGTAGAAGAACGATATATCCCGTTCAACGAGGTATCCAAGAAAAGAAGGTTGAGTTTCTATAGCCAACTACATTGTGTATACCTACATTAATATACATAACGAGTCATTGTTCGTGAAAAGCAGAAAAAAAAAGGAAAATATATATCGCGATTTTTTGTGTGTGGAATCGTGCTATTTTGCGGCCGGTGTGCACAATAAGAGGAAGAGGTTTAGTTGAGGTAAGACAATATATTTCACCATTTTTCTTCTAAAGTTGTGATTTCTTAATTAAACTGATTTAATTTAAGGATTTCATGGACGAGTATCTGCTGGTTCCCCCGAAGATAGGGCCGCCACTGGAGAGGCTGAACAGTGTAAGAAAAACCCGATTCCTGCAACTCCCTCCCCCATCTCAAAAATTCCTAAGGCTTGATTACCTCAGGGTTTAATGAATCCTTTACCTCAAAATACATTGTTTATTTTCAATTTAATTTAATTCTTTCTTTATTTTATGAGGATTACATACAGCAAGACACTGCTCCTCAGTTTATTTGATTAATTTTTATTCTAGTTTACTTTCGAATAAGATAATAATATTTTAACGTATATTTCATATTTTGCAGTAAATGTGTTTCATTTTCTATTTTAAAGATTAGTTCTGTCTCTCTATTAAGATATATCTAGATGCTCAAGTAACTTTCACTTAAGGTTTCAGCCAATAAATTAATAGTACCATCCCGCTCTTGAATCATACAAGTGGTATCACCGTATACCAAATTGAATTGTTATCTTTGAACCACAAACACCTTAACTGAAAAAGTCTGTAGAATGTGATGCCTAGTTATACATCACTTAAAGATGCGAGATGCGAAAAAGAAATATTTACAATTTGAATTGAATTTCAAAACCGAATAAATGCTTTGCTGTTTAAATTCAATATTTTGTATATATTTTACAAAAATTAGAAAATGCGATTTTATATATAATCCGTCTCTTTGTCACTACCGGTAATATTATTTCTTTTGTATGATTCATACGCAGAGTGGTACTTCTTTTATCTACCATTGTGACTTATTGCATCCATCTTATATTGTATTCCTACATACCCACCCCACAACCACATCCCCCCTCCCGTTTACACCCGCGTTGTTTTACCTACCTACAACAGATTTACTTTGTTCACGCTTGCACTCAATTGTATTGTATTCCCGTTATACACAAGCGTGGCTTTAACACACATGTTGCTTTTTTCTTGTATACATATCATGTCATGCGCATAGGCTTATCATTAGACCACGTGATTCTTTGTTCCGTCAGTGTCGGTATGGAAGACATCTTTGTTCCCATTGAAAACGAGGCTTTATATATACCTATATTACAATATATATTACTTCAGTCGGTATTTGGTGTAATATTGCTTACCTTGTCCAAGGCGTCAGAAAATGTAACTCTATTTATAGAATTCATAGTCACATTTGTAAGACAAAAGTTGTAGCTATTTTTTTATGATTTGGTAGATGTCACAATCAGGCTAAGAGAAAATCTTGAAATTTCAACTTGGGGATAAACATTATTAATTGAAACATTAAAATAATACGTTTTTAAATAAAACACATGTGATTTTGATATTTGAGTAGAAATATAAGTATCCTATGCTATGATTAAGTTATGACAAAATTAAGACTAATATGAATGTCGAAGGGTGATTTAAGAGGAGGGAGGAGTATAATTATTATTTCGGGCAACATTTAATATTTTTCATTGATGTGCACAGAAAACTTAAGAAAATGTTTTAGGGGTAGGGTATCAACTATTTTTCAGACTACAATTAAAACTTTTTTTAATAAATGTGTAGACATATGCAATATCACAAAAAGTAAAAAGGGGGGAGTGTAGTGGTTTTGGTATATTTTTTGGCGTCATGGACATATGGTATCGTTTCCGGCTTGTATTGCTTCCGTTCGTTCTAATGGATGTTACAGTTTTCTTTCCATTCTATTAGTTGGTCCACGTTCAGGCGGACGTGTTGTATCAGTTAAACATAGACCAGGTAACTAGCTTTTTTATATTTCATTTCGATATAAATCGAAAATGTTACATTACCGCCGACGTGATAGTGGGTAACGAGTGGTTAATACTACATTCAACAATATTTCAGTTATATTGTGGAGGTGAGTTATGAAGGATAAGATATTAATAGATATTTGTAATGTTTTTGTTTTACTATTCTTTGTGTATTCTTTTCATTTTATATTATTTATAATAACGCTGTTCATTCGGTTATATTATAGGGAGGGTTGTCATTTTACTCACTGTTTGGGCCCACGAAGCTAGTTTCCAATGAAGTGTCTTTACCAAAGAATGGTCCGTCATTTCAACGTAAATATGTTCTACGGGTTGGACATTCGAATCTGTCGCGTGATATCAAACTAATCAAAGTAGTGCTTTGGAAGATGCTGGTCCGGTGCCAAAGCTTGCAAGTTTCTAGAGAAGGAACTCTTTGAGATAATTTGACATTCAAATGGGACTCTAGTCGATAATCTAGTTCCAGCTCGATTCGGCCAAGCACATGGCCAGGTATAGGTAGCTACTGAGTGAGTATAAGCACACAGACTAATGGGATTATAGCTCTCGCGTCTTGATTTCTGAATATCCTGTTTATGATAAAAATACAAATAAGCACGAATCTTTCCAAGAAAAGGACAACATAGCTTCACAGATATAAGACCAATATATAAAGATGCATGGATGGCATGACAATAGGATCAGTGAATGCTTGAAGTAATCCGACTACTGCCTTATCAAGTAGAACCTTTTTCTATTGTCGACTCTAACTGTAAAGGTCAAAATACTATCATCTGATAACTCAGTTGTGATTGATGTGGAACTTATATTGTCTTCTAACTAAACGTTAGAGAAAACCGAAGGGGCAATCAAAAATGGTCTATCCAGAGAAAATGGCAACATAGGGTACAGAAGACGACGAAAAGCACAACACAACATGTGTTGGACCCCACTATACGCAAACAAACACAAATAACGTAAATAAGACATGTGCCCTCATACAAACAACTGATATTTATGTAGGCCAATGTGGAAAGCACATGTTACCGTTTTGCTTATGGCATATTAATAAAATATTATTTATATAATAGGATTTGGAGTCATTGGACCAAAATTTGCTCCACAGCCTAGACTCTTGGCAACTGAATTCTTTGACGGACGTAGTGGTCGCCCACTCAGAGGTGGAGGTGGAGGAGGCGGAGGTATTATTTTTATTATATTTTTTTTATTTCAAGAACAATAAATAATTTAAGTTCTTTTAAGTAATGAAAAGCCGTTAATTACTGCCATCACGCAATAAGTTATAAAAACAGATTATCTTTCAAAATTAACTATATGTGGTAACTTTAATGCAAACATTATACATTATCAGTCACAATATAGTTATTCCTAGTTCTATATTTTTTTTTTAATTTGTCTTAAACATTAGAATAGCAAAATATTGAGTTTGACAGGAGACAATTATGTTTTCCTTCTTCATAGTGCAAGTTGTGAAGTTGTTTACCTCTCGGTGCAGCATACGTCAGGCTCTATATCCACATGATTATAGTCAGTTTTTAAGGGGGTACCATGAACTACAGGGAAATAAATCTTTTAAAATAAGTTGAACGTTTTGATCATATGATGTTTGTATGCAGATTTCAAGCATCTCGGTGATCAAAACCACAGAGAGAAAACCTGCTATGTGGCTAGTGAATTCATAGCTCTGAGTCTGTTGGTTGGAATTTGTTAAAATTTTTATATTTATTACAGTGATATATTCAAACACACTGCCCAAAAAATAAGAAAATTAAACGAGCAGATCAAATTTTACCTGAAGTGTATGGTACGACATTAAGCTTCTAAATTATGTGTTCTCTTTCCAACATAGTACTTAAGACATTGTCGTTCTATGTCAGACTAGTTCTAGACTAATTCATTTAACAGTGTAAACATTATATTTTGGATTTGCAACGTATTTAATTCGCACAAATATTATAATTGGGGTATGGTGAAACCTTTTACCAGGTGGTCATGGATCAGGAGGTCATGGAGGAGTAGTTTATGTATCAGGAGGTCATGGGTCAGGAGGTCACGGATCAGGTGGAAGTGGGTCTGGAGGTCGTGGATCAGGAGGTCCTGGAGGAGTAGTTTATGTGTCAGGAGGTCGTGGATCAGGAGGACACGGATCAGGAGGAAATGGTCCAAGTGGTGGTGGACCAGGAGGTCATGGATCCGTAGTGTATGTATCAGGAGGTCATGGGTCTGGAGGTCAAGGACCAGGAGGCAACGGTGGTCAAGGATATTCTGGAGATGTCTACGTAGACTACAATGGGGGAAATGGATACTACAACAGTAAGGAAAACTCCTGACACGGTGCACTCGCTTGTTTTCACCTTCACTCCAGATATTTACAACCATTCTCTATGTCCTCATCGGCACTTCCTTCCATGAATACCTTCCTTACATATATCATGTCATATCAACCTCTGAACAATATGTGCTTGGTAAATCATATATTTCAAAACCATGGATACCTTATTGTAATGAAACCTTGATATTGTATATTAATATGTTCTTATTAAAATTATTTCACCTATAATCTTATTTCTGTATTGAAATGAGATTATGGTTTCAAACATTTCACACACACAGTACAATCTCGTCTTGTTGCTCAGCCTACTTACCAACACAATTGTTTTTTTTTGTGTTTAGGGCATAACAGATAGTACTTTAGATTTTTATGTCATGTGAATTACATTTAATTTAGAAAACGGGAAATCTACTACTGGAAAAATGGTAAAAAGGGATGACAAACAACAAAATCCAAAAACAAAAATAGGAAAAATGTTGGAAGGCTGCACAATAACGAGATGCCAGTGCTGTATTTCTCCTTTGAATGCAAATATTTGCACTGTTATATATTGCATAATTATCCCTTTAAAATGTAGATACGCTTTTCTATCCAATGTAATACATAGGACGTTTTTCTGTGATAAAGTGTATCATGTTCTTTGAAAGTTAAAAAAAAATGAGTATGTTTGGCTGTCCAATCTTTTGGCCATGAGCGTACCTGATGAAGTTTATTCCAGAAATGCGCCGTCCGCACTAAATTTTATTTCTACGTTTTTGTTAGTATACAAATATTTAGACTAAATAATTTTTGAGAAAATCCAAAAGGTATATGACAGTGCAAATACGTTCTGGTGTGCTTTTCTTTACCTCTCTTCCTTCCTACCCATACATACCTCAATTCCTATAGGTGTTAGAGCTGGTCGTCCTCAAGTCCGACCTGGCCAAGTACGCAAAGGAGCACCATTCGTTATAAGTAGCTATTTAGCCGGAGGAGGCGGACGAGCAGGAGGAGGAGGAGGAGGAGGAGGAGGGTCTGGCCGTGGGTTCGGCGGAGGTGGAGGAGTCGGGTGGGGTTTTGGTGGCGGCAATGGCCGTTTTGGTGGAGGAAATGGAGGCGCTAGCGTCATCTTTGGTGGCGGTTCAAATAAAGGAAACGGTTATTATTGGAAACACAGGTAACACTGATATCAACGAATACTCTATAATCAATTACAATGCTATGTCAATTACGTAGCTTCCTATGTGACATATCTTGTGTCTATGCCTGATTATGCATAACATAGATAAACGTTGGAGAATACCGAAGGGGCAATCAAAAATATACAATCCAGAGAAACAAGCAAATAAACGTTAGAGAATACCGAAGGGGCAATCAAAAATGGACCATCCAGAGAAACTGGGTACACAAGACGAAGAAAAACAAAGCAAAAACATAACGTAATATGTGTTGGACACCACTATGCGCAAACAAACACAAATAACGTAAATAAGTATGTCAGGTTGGGTTATGTTTTACATCTATGCTAATTTTTTTATTCTATTATTTTTAAATGTAAGCTGACATTACTTTCCTTCTGTTCTGTAAAATCCATAATTAACAAAAATACAAATTTATTAAAGAAAAAACAAGTTTGGGTTATAGATGTTTAAAACAACCTTCTATGATATAAGTGTTATGTCTTGAGGTGGTCAGTTTTATTAATGGAGTATACAGTATTACTCGGCAAAAAAAACACTGATATTTCGCCAGGCACTGACAAGTATTTACACATCAAGTTGTATCGAGTAGACCTCGCCATGTACACGGACGCCAATAGAACATACAACTTTAGTGGTATTTGGACCTGATTGCGACACGAATGATGTTCCTTACTAATATGAACAGATATATCATGAAATAAATATTGTTTTTTTTATGTTTGTATCAAAATATTCTAATACTGTGAAAAAGTACTATTATTCTATGACATCAATTTTTGTTGTTTTTACAAAAATGCATTGATCCATGGGTTCTTAAATACGTGGTTTGAAACATTACAGGAAACACTCAATGAGAAAATTGTATTTCGTTGGATTTTTATTTTCGTGGTTTAAGTCAACCACGAAATCAGCGAAAATTATAACCCCACGATTTTACAGTAATACACAATATTAAAGTGTGAATTATATCATATGTTTTCATTTGTCATGTGGATCCTCTGTCACTATCTTCATCTTGTTCTACGGTTGTTGGTATATGTTAGAAGTAGAAGTTGAGGGGGAACAACACGCATTTATCATCATCTAGGACAATATATTTACCACTTTTAACATTCACATTTGTTTTATACCATAAATGATTATCTTTCAATTTTTTTTTGAATTTTCCTTTTTGTTTACTTTTGTAGGTAATGGATATGGACCGAAATAGATCAAGTATGAACAATGTAGATGAATATGTTTAGAATTTTAAGACTTTTAATCGATTGTTTAAGAGAAATTTGATATTTTGAAATATTATTAACGAGCTGTCGTAGTAAGTAAACCATGCTATTATTTCTACAATGAAAAGTAAAATTTAAGTAAAATTACATGATTATACATTGTAGATATGTAAATTTTTGAATATTTTTCAATATGCGTCAGTTTAAAGTATATTATTTCATTTAATTTAAATTATCAGTGCAAATACTATAGTGGAATGTTTGACCAATTTCATCGCGATCCATGTCTCAATCAAAAGGTCCGTTCGATTGGACATACAATTCAGAAACTGTACTGACTATTAACCGTAAATTAATCCCAATGGAACAACCAAAAGTAATAGATAGAATATAATCTTTATTTCAGATAAATTAAGGGTTTATTGGTAAGGCAGGTTCTATATGTATTTTGTTATTCTGTACACAATATTATATTTGTATTGGTCCGATGCATTTGCTTATATTTATTTGTTCAATTTATTGTATGTCCGTTCAATGTCAATAAATTACTTTGGAACCTGTTTTCGAGTTCCGCTTTGCTTTCTTACTTTTAAACTTGTGATGTAATAAAACCTGTTTGTTTATGTGACTTATGTTTTTTTTTTGCATTTCAGAGTTGCTTATCGTGTTTTAACTATTTGTACGCATGCGTGTTGAGAATCGCGTCGTGTATATCATAATTAAACAATATGGCCGCAATGTTCACCTGTAACCCTAAACTGGAAGTACAAAATAATACATCACAACGAATATAATGAATGTAAATTTACTACTTGCTTTATATTGCAATGAAATTAACAATAGCCGAAGCTAAGGAAAAGAAAGTGCTATATAAACAAAAGAAATGAAATGACTTTAGATTTTGACAAATTACTAGAAACCTTTGGGTGAATAACATTTGTGCAGAATTTAGTTATTTTTCCTTTGTAAAGAAATTCAACACTTAAAGCCACACCATATTTTTTTTAATTGAGGTGAAATTATGTGTATTTCCAGAAATTTAAATGGATTTAATGACCAGACTGTTTGTCTTCCAAAAAGAGCCGGTTTTGTAACACGATTGTTTATCAATTAGTCAGGGACGATAAATTACGTGTTAAATTTCTATCAATCGTCGAAATATTCGTTTCTTGTAAAATTTTCTAAATTAGAACAGTCGTTCTAGTTCTTATCTTCTTGTAACTTTCATGTTGGTAATGGGTCTTACTAATAACATTTAATTAACATATGTATATGAATATTCATATCCTTTTGCAGAGTTTTTAATCTTTATTATTTCTTTCAATTTCGAATTAAAATTTTGTATCTATATCATAATTATTATATTTTTAAAAGAACTAATTGACATGATACACTAACTTAAAGAAAAAAAAAGTACATGTATTTAATTCATATTTTCAAATATTAATGTTTTATCAATTTATTCAGCAAAGAATAAATACACTAAAATATAAAAAGGTTTCAGTTTGAGTTTATATATGATAACAATAGAATATAGAATATAAAACTTTATTTTAAGTCGGGTTTACATGTAACATTACAAACATTTGATTAAATCAACTTATGTTGATAAACCGGGAGTAGTTTTTCTCCTTCCATTTATATGTATCAAGTTTGATCAAATAAACTTATTTGGATAAACCGGGAGTAGTATTTCTCCTTTCATTTAGAAGTGATCACGTTTGATAAAATATGCTTCTTTGAGTGAACCGGAAGTAATATTTCTCTTTTCATTTACAGGTAATCAATACTGAGTAACAGTTTTTCCTAGGTAAGATATTTTACTAAGTGATGTAAAGTGAGTGAGTGATGGGTTTTGCTCGCTAAGTGAGCACTGAAAGATTGTTGTTTTTTCTGCTACGTGGACAGAAACGATAAGTAAGCAATAAACGAGTGTTGTTTAGCGCTCGTCGAGTAATACATTATGGTTGAGCAGTGAATGATTGTTGATGGATGCTAAGTTAGCAGGGAATCAATTTTGTTAAATGTTAGGTTAATGATTTGTTGTTTGAGATTAATTAAAGGTATTGTTTTGTATGATCAAATTATCTTCTTTATATTGGACTAGACCAATGGGCTCGATTTCAATACCCATAGAGACGTAGCAGTACATTAGTAACTTGGTTATAAGTTTTCCGCATTACATATCATTATCTCGCAATTTAGTGCATGGTAAATAAACGTTAGGGAACACAGAAGTGGCAATCAAACATTGACAATCCAGAGAAACTGGGAACATAGGGAACACAGGTTGACGAAAAACAAAGTAAAAACACAACACAATATGTGTTGAACACCACTATACAACGTGGCCGCGATCGTATGATAGTTGGATTTGCAGCTACCTGTGCAATCAATGCCTACCACCACTAATGCTGTGAGTTCAAACCCGGTTCATGGCGAGGTGTATTTGATACAATAATATGTGATAAAGTTTGTCATTGACTTACGACAGGTTGATGGTTTTCTCTGAGTCATCCGGTTTCCTCCACCAATAAAACTGACCGACACGATATAACTGAAATATTGTTGATAGTGGTGTAACAAAGAAACAAACACTATCTTAATGTCGGTGTACGATTACAGTGAACATTATATTTTATATTGATTTTATTTTTTTATTTTGCAGGAGGTAAAACCTGGTGGCATTTCCGGCATTAAGTCGTTACCACTGTTTTTCTTTGAGCATTTATACATAATGTAGATAATATATAACATCGGTTTGATTAATGTATTCATCATCTTCGGGCGTCTAAAATAAATTATATATTTTACACTTCAGATATTTGTTATTTTTCCCCCTGGAACCTCTGTACATTCCGCATTAAACCTTTGCATATTTCCAGATTTGATTCTAAAATTATATGTTTTACTGGAGTTATTTCCCTTAAGGCGAAGGAGACGTCGTGGTCGTGATCGTATGGTAGTTGGATTTGCAACTACCTATGCAATCAGTGCCTATCACCACTAACGTTGTGAATTCGAATCCCGCTCATGGTGAGGTGAGGTGTACCCAATGCAACATTATGTGATAAAGATTGTCAGTGACTTGCGACAGGTTGGTGGTTTTCTCCGGGTACTCCGGTTTCCTCCACCAATAAAACTGACCGCCACCCTATAACTGAAATATTGTTGAAAGTGGCAAAAATGAAATAACACCAAAGTTGCACTTCAAAGGTTTTGCCAGTGCGTTTATGCTGGGGTCCATTAGAAAAAAAGTGATATAGGTCTAAATTAACCTGAGCGACTATCCAACTTAGACAGAAATTGCAGTAATTTAACAACATTGTTATTGCTGTTCTGCGTTTTATAATTACAGTAGGGTCTTCTACAATGAAAATATCCCAATCACTTAAATGATTGTGAAGTTGTCTCCATGCTGCAGTTTAGCGGTGCTCTTTATCTCTGTTGAGAAACGATACATCTTGGTGTGTTGTCATTTGGGCTTTATGTATTGCATATAACTAAATTATCCAGATGCGCAATGTTACAAAACAAGATACATTGTTGTTTTATGTTCGATGTTTGGTTCCGGCATGATGATGGTCCGTTTGTTCTGGTCTCCCACGACGACCATTAATTTCTTTGGATGTTTGATTTATTGGTATTAAAAAAATTGGTGGTCAAACTACAGATTATACATTCTCAGCAACTATTCGTTGAACTACTAGTTTAAACATATTTATTTGTCATAAACAAGACAAAAGGATCAGGCACAAATTATACAATTTAGGTTGCCGTCTCCGTTATTTACATGATATACATACATTGACATATACTGAAATAATATACATTTAACATTATAACAATTGGTGACAGAGATAAAACAGACATGTAAACTTCAGCGAAATAAGTACATTTCGAGAACATCTTTTCATGATAGGAAGTATGAGAGAGGATATTAAGATAGGTTGTTTTTTACAGGTTAATTTTCTTTAAGTAGCTTTCGCTTTAAACAAAAAATAAAAAGAAATTGAATGAGATCAAAGAAAAAAAAGAACATCTTTGCAATATACATGTTTGTGTTTTCTGTCATTTTTTGTGATCGTATTTGATCTTGTTGAGTAGAATAGAATATGTGCAGTGATTGATGTTTCTATCTCATTTGCCATTTATCAAGAAAGAGTTGAGATCCTATTAATCGTTTTAATCCTAACTCACATGTGAGGCTGTCCCAAACCATGACCTGGTTTTCCATCGGCCAATGTATTGGCCCTTTTTGAATTCCGTGGTTTAGGGTGAGAGCTGTATCTAGTTTGGTAGATACTTGTGGAATTGTTGACGTTTGTCGGATATGAACATGAAAAGTTTGAAGATACAAAATTGTGTAATTAGAAACAGTATAACGACGAAGGACAGAATAATATGACAAAATGTTAAATATAGATTCTCCTTCAGTTTCCCGTGGGTTACGATATTTCTCCACTCAAGAGAGTTAGATTAAAAATTTTCACCACAAGCCATCAGGTGAGTGGTTAAAATTTTTTATTTAACTCGAGACTGGAGAAATGTCGTAACTCACATGGGCAACTGAAGGATAATTTGTTTCTCCCATTATTTAACACGAACTTTATTTCAAAAGCCGTCAAACAAGTCAAACGAGTCAAATGCGGGGAAAAGCACGAGACATTTTAATCCTCTGGAGGATTACAGATTTTTCCACCACTGGTTCAGCGGGGTTAAAACGACGTCATAATGGGAGAAACAATCATCCGCAATGTACTACACAGAAATTTAACCATTGTGTCACAAGAATCCTATCAAGATAGATTGAGTGTTTAGGAAGGGTGAACATGTTCTGTTCCATTAGTGACACTAATCGCGTTTACTGTTAAATATTCTAATATTGTAATCGTCGTGGATACCAAAAAATACAAATAACATAAGTATGAAATGAACCCCCTATAAATCAATTGAGAGTTAACTCGGAATTGCTAATATCCCGACCGGAAGTTTTTGACTTGTATTGCTATCCCACTTGATGTATTTTCCTTCAATGGATACGCTAAATAAAAGTTAAAGAAAACTTCAGGGGCAATGAAGAATTGATAATCCAGAGACATCGGCAACATTAGGCACACAAGATATGGGACGAAGACCAAAACACAGCAAAGCTTAACAGATCAGCAAAACGAACACACCGGAAACCCGAGGATGAACACAGATCTCGCCTCTTATCAAACACCCACGCGGTGTTATTCATGCAGTCAATGCGTGTCGCACACAACTATACTCAAACAAGCCCCAAACATCACAATAAGACATTAGTCTTCCTACAAACAACTGGGGGTTATATCTTTTTATGGGGAGATCCTAACGAACACCACAACACGGAACTAAGAGCACAACGACACACAATAGGACAAAACAGAAAACTAAAATGATCAGGGACATGGACCCCACAATCAACCCGGTTTGATCTCAGCTGCTCGCAAAGGACAACCAGTTATTGCTTATTATAGGACAATCTCAATGTTTCTCGTACATGTATATGTAGTCAATTCCGTTAAAGGAAAGAAAGAACACATCTACGTAAAAAGGAAAGAAAGAACACATCTACGTAAAAAGGAAAGAAAGAACACATCTACGTTAAAAGGAAAGAAAGAACACATCTACGTAAAAAGGAAAGAAAGAACACATCTACGTAAAAAGGAAAGAAAGAACACATCTACGTAAAAAGGAAAGAAAGAACACATCTACGTAAAAAGGAAAGAAAGAACACATCTACGTAAAAAGGAAAGAAAGAACACATCTACGTAAAAAGGAAAGAAAGAACAC